>JAODAL010027761.1:0-54408 GCA_025379985.1 Phyllomedusa bahiana
CTTGGAAATTGTGTTGGACAGAAAACAGATCTGCCCATTCTTTTTATAATTACATCTATAAACTATGGTAAATAAAGGGGCCCTTAGTATAAAAACTATCTAACAGAAAGATTGTTTTGCCATAGCAACCCAATCGAGCTAGCTTGTTTTTTTTCAGAGCACTATAGGAAATGAAAGCTAAGCTCTGATTGGTTGTTGTGGGCAACCAAGATGGTCTTCTTGCTAGACCATTTTCATACATCAGGTCCTGTAACTGTTCCAGCAATCCGAGAGTATCATCTTGGATTTCTGCTGTGGGCATTTTTGCATCTTATGTCTAAAAATTTTGGAAGCATGCAAATAGTACAGTGGGTGCATCACTGATCATCCGCAAGAGTCAAAAATGCTAATTCAGTGCAACAGCACCTCCCAAAAGGGACCAAGCCCTGACTCGCCAAGAAGCAATCCAAAAAATAAGAAATTAAAATTTTACAAGAGTACCATGCAAAAAGAAGTAATGCAGCATGACAAAGGTCACACTTGTGTATGGTACTCTTCTAAATTAAAATTTCTAGTTTTTGGATATGCATTCGTCCCTTCCATTTTTTTGGGGGGGATGAGGCCAGATTTTGTCACATCCAATAGTCCAAAGCTTTTCCAGAGTTTATACAGAGCAAGATTGGTAGTTGCCTTCTGGCTATATGTCTCATATTTGCAAAGTTTTTAAGGTAAAGAAAAGACAGATGTCCGTACAGTTCAGCCTGTTGTGCTATAGTGTTGATCCAGAGGAAGGAAAAAACCCCAATGAGACAGGAGCCGTTGTCCAAATTTTAGGGGAAAAATTTCCCTTTCCCCGACCCAATTGGGCAATCAGAATAAATCCCTGGATCAACGACCCCTCTCCAGAATCCTAGTCATTATAACTTGTTATATTATTGCACTCTAGAAATGCATCCAGACCCTTTTTAAATTGTTAGTGAATTCACAATGACTAGTTCCCTAGTTTAAAAATGGGGACCTGTCTCTACCTAACTCCCTTAGGACACGGGGGTGTATACCATCAGGGCCTGGTGATTTGCCCATTTTAATGTTCCTAAGGCGCTTCTTCCTGGGTTAGATAAGAAACATTTAGGGTTTGTTACCGGTTTACGGCGGGTTAGTGTGCCACAAAAACGCCTGTGTTTTAAACCGCCAAAAACAGAGGTAATTTTAAAAAAATGGGGGGGCTGGCCGCTAACAATTGACATGTCCATTCTCCCCCCCGCACGTACAATACGATCCTGCTGCATCCAAACGTGCACCTGCGTGTTGGATGAGATTTCGCGCGGGATCCAAACCGTGTGGGAAAAAATTTTCCCCAATCTTACAGCAGCGGCTTTGCTTCTGTGGTGTCTGTGTTATATCCTCTGACATGGATGTGGTTTAGGCTTTAAAAGGATGTTCCTATCACAGAATCTGATGGCATATCCTGATCGGTGTCGGTCCTACCTCTGAGAGCAGTCATTTACAGTAAGTAGGGGTATGTTAAAACCGGCTTTTTTTTGGGTGCATTTTGCCGCGTAGGGCCCCAAAATAGCGGGGAAAGGGCGCCCCATAGGGGGCCTTATAGCTCTCATAGGAAAATATGGATTTCGACTCCTTTTCCCCCCCTCGTATTAAAACGTTGTTTTGGGCCCGCCCGGGGGGATAAGGACGTCAAATTCTAGTGGCGGAAAATTTTCGCCGTGAGTAAAGCTTTTTCAATGGGGGTGGAGGGCCGCCCCCCAAGCCCCCCCCCCCCCGCCCCCCCCCGCGCAGGGGGGAGTAAGCAGTCTTGGGGGAAGTCCTGAGGGCGTACGATGTTTCTGCCCGGGGGGTGTAATGTACATGCTGCCGTTTCATCAGTGAACATACCCTAACAGGTACGTATTTTAAAAATAAAAATTTATTAAAAAAATCTTTTAATAGGGCGTGGGCTGGATCTTAGGGAGGGTTTGGGGGGTTTTTGTCAAACAGTGGCGCAGGGATATTGATAAAAAAAAATAACCATTCAAATAAAGAAGTTCTTACCTCTGAGACCCACACCTACCTTGGGAACAGGCCCCTGAAAGGGGTCAATTGGGGTGTGTTTGTTTTTTGTTCATTGGGGTACTGGGGTTTCAGCCAAAAAGACGGGGCATTAAAAATCGGAACTCCAAAAGAATGAAAAGGAGGGTTTGTGTGCAAAATTTGACCAGCTCTCCATCCTCAGCCAACACTTTCAGGAGCCCATTAGGTGCAGGTAGCACCTGTGGGACACGCACATGTCAGACTTGGATGGTGGGAACACCAGTTTAATGAGTCATTGGTTGAAGACACACATTTGTCTTCTGTATGTTACTTTGTCTGTTAATGTCAGTCCATTAAGTAATTCAGGAAATACTTGGCTTCCCAGTAAACAGAGGGCTATAGCACTGACACAGACTATGTCTGAGCACTTCTATTGAAAGAACTGGGCTGCAGTCTACTAGTGCGATGAGAATAACAGATGACCGAGAGGGAAAATGACCTATTGTTTAAAGTAGCGGGCGGCGCTGCTCTCCTCACAATGACAGATCCCACAAGGGAAACGTAATTACGCCATTGACGTCCATTGTGTGATGGATGCACAAGTGTCCTGGACTCCATTAGAAGCTGAAGGCAGTTGTGAGCCGGGGCTGACATGATTTCTTTACATACTATCATTGCAGTGCTTGGGAAAACAGCAGAGAATATTGTAGGGATCTATCATAGGGATGCGAGGCTTTCCAGTTTCTGACCCTATATTTTGTAATCCGTAGTGGGAGTCGTCTGTGACTTCACAGATAGTAGATTTGTGCAGGTTCTACAAAGCTCCTCCAGATTCTGCAGACATTTCTGGTTTGGAAATGAGCTAAAATACTGTAAACTGACAAATCTGCAGCATTATTGAAGGGGTTTTTCAGCTCACTGTTTTAAGGTGGGTTCACATGTCGCAGTTGAAAAATGCACTTGATTAATACAAATAGGGTCCGAAAAACAGTTGCTACCTGCACTTTTGGCCATGTTCACACGGCTTAAAATGGGATGTATTTCAGTCCGTAATTACGCGCCGGAGTGCGCAAATTACGGCTGGAATACGTCCCAATCATTACGGTGATCCACAGTTCTCATAGAGAACTATGGATTACGTCTCCCCTCCCTGCTCGGTCAATACGCCGCGGGGGGAGATAAGTGACAGGTCATTTTCTAGCGGCGTATATGCGACGCTAGTAATGATAGTCCATGGGCCGGCAGGGTGCCGGCCCCCCGCTCCCGCCCCCGTCCACATGGCGTAATTGCGCCCCGCAAATTAGCCGTGTGAACCCAGCCTAACACTAAAAATAATTGTGACACACCTGTGAGGTCGATATCCTCACTGCACCCCTGGATATATTCCTTAAGGGAGGTAATTACACCCTGCAAATAAGCCGTGTGAACATAGCCTTTTAATGCATGTTTTTTCTGCAGTTGAGAAATACAACAGAAACAAAACAAAAATGCAGCCTGTGATCCCAGCCTTTCAAGTCATTTGGTGGTGGTGCTGCTGCTGCAATAAAATAAAGTTATACTTACCCCCCACTCTCTTCCATTTCAGCGCTGCCATTGGTCTGGCTGGTTCATCTGTTTTCTTCCAGTTGGAGGGTCACCACCGCAGCAGTCGCATACCATTTCTGATCTCACCATTTGGAAATTAATGCTCTGAACGGTGATGTCAGATACTAATACATCGCCACTGCAGACACTCCAACTGGAAGTAAACCGAAGATGTGGCCAGAGCAGCAGCAGCGCTGGAACGGAGGTGTTTATTATTGCAGCACCAATATCCTTTAAAATAGGGAGCTGGAAAACCACTTTAAAGGACAAAAGCAAAAATTAGTTCAGAACTGTATTAAATGACGGACAAAAAAAAAAAAAAGTACTTACAGGGGCTGTCTCATCTCAAAGTTTCATAGGATGCATGAATGAAATAATGCTGCTTGGCTCTGTCACTTCCTGGTCAAGCTGTCTGTAATTAGCATATGAGCTCCGTGTATTCAGACTTCTGCTAATTAGATAAATCTAATGCTGTCAGGACCACGGAAGCTTCTGAGTTAAAGTAAACAGTAATAATTACTGGCTTTTGTCTGAAAGATCGGACTGTGAGAGTTTATCTGAAGTTCTGTACTGCCGCGACCTGTGTGATGACATCACTCCCTGCTATCAGATAGAAAAAACAGCAGGGGGGAAAAAGTACACAGGTCGCTCACTTGGGGAACCAGAGAGAGCACAGAAGGTGATAAAATCACTTGTAGCTCCTTAACAAAACAAAACAAAAAAAAAAGTACAACGCAGTGTATTTGGAAAAAGTCTTCATTTAGTGTTCCCTACATGTTGAAAGCTATTCTTTCTAGTGAGACAACCCATTTAACTTTTGTACTAATCGCCGATCCAGCACTGAAGCTCCTCGTGTTTCAGTCTTTACTTCCCCTTTGTTGGTGGCCATGACATTTGTAGTCGGTTCCTTTCTGTTGATGAATGTGAACAGCGCGTAAGCTGTGATGTCACTGGGTGGGGCATTTACTGCTGGAGCACTTTATTATGAGGGTTGAACCCATTTATACTTTTGTTGTCGCGGAGTCCAGCAAATGGGATGCCCCCATCATGTTAATAAGGGCATATGTGTTTAAATTGTTGGTTTATGGACAATTCAGTTTGTCGGTTCTTTATGTTAATGTCATGTGATATGCATTCTAAGGATACGTTCGAACGTCATGTTGACTCCGTGTTTACATACGTTTAGGATATGTTCACACGGCTTATTACGCGCTGCAACACGCCGTGTGTTTTGGAACCACGCGCTGATTAGCGCGTAATTCCCAGCACGGGGGGGCGGCCCTATTGACATGCATTGTCAGCGGTGAGGTGACATGTTAATTCTCCGTCCCGCGCATACAATACAATCGTATTGTACACGCGGGGAGACGACGCGTAATCTATAACTCTCTATGAGAGCTATGAATTACCGTAATTGCAGCGCGCAATACGTGGCGAAATGCGCGCTGTAATCCGCGGCAATTCACGCTTGTGAACACACCCTTATAGATACGTGTTTGGATCCGTGTTTTGGACCCGAAATGGACCCAAGCACGCATCTAATTAGAGTGTTTTACATTGCTTTCATGTAAAACACACATCGTGTTAGACGAGTGTCCCAAAATACGTTTTTTCTGCTCTCTGCGATCCGTTCAAAGAATTGTCATGACAAATCTTGATCCAAAAGATGCAGTAGACGCCATATTTAAAACTATAGGGTGCATTTCTGCAGCCAAAACCCATACAAACACGCAACTGTGTTGGATGTGTTTTTGATGCGATTGACGTATCGCCTTTGAATGCGTTTTTCGGATCCAAAATGGTTCGAACATACCCTCAGAGTTGTGTTTTTTTTTCTCGTTTTTTTTGGACTTTGGTTTCAAATTATAATGTTGATAATCCATAGAAATTTAAAAGGGAACCTGTCAATAGGGTTATCCCCCCTTGCTGAGGGCACAAAGCTGTGTCAGACCTGTGTTCCCGCACTATGCCCTTTTTTTGTAAAATGCTGTAGTTTTAGAGATTTACCCCCAAACTTATTCTGAGTAGGTGTTAGCCCCCCCCATCAAAGGCTAGCCCCCCCCATTGACAGTTATTCACATGTTTCTACCTATTCAAAGTAAAAGGTTTGTCATTGAGGTGGGGGGGGGGCCAGCCTAGGTGGGAGGGGTTTTAAAAAACTGCATCGGAGGATTTCGAAAGATCTTCTGGTGAAAAAACTGCAGTTTGAGCATTAAAAACACGAAAACTACAGCCTCTTACGATAAGGGAAACAATGCTGGAAACAGCACGCCTGACACTAGCTTGTGCTGTCCTCACCCAGGGGGGCAAAAACTATGTGACAGGTTCTCTTTAAGTGCAATAATTACTCTAAATTTTGGTTTCTTTGAACATAGGTTTTTATTCCTATTTTTTGTCTTTTAGAAACCGTTAAGGACATGAAAGAACCACGACAGAGAAAAGATAATCGACGTCCTGACATTGAGATCTATAAACCTGGCTTGTCCAGACTGAGAAATAAACCCAAGATGGATGCTCCCGAGAATGAGGAATATCAGAATGAGAGAGTCAAAGATTGTGAACCTTCGGTTAACGGGCTTGGCCAAGTTGCCTTGTCTGGGGATCAAATCCAAGATGAAGAAGACCTTGAGCATGGTAGTTCATTGGCTGTGAACCCTGAAACACAAGAGCAAAAAATCACAAAAAGGACCAAGAAACCAGACCGCCAAATTTACCAACCGGGACGGAGACTGCATATTTCCGTGAAGGAATCGTTGAGTGAAATTATAGAAGATGATATCGTGAAGAAAACTGAACATCTGAAAATAGACCATGAAGAAGACCTTGAAAAGTCTGTCACAAATCATAAACTTCCTCTGGAAAATGGAAACAAGATCGTCAAGACTGTGAAAGTGAAGAGAACAGAGAGGGAGAGAACTGGTAAGACTGGAGAAGAGGTGTCCTCGATTAGGCCTGGTAAGGAAGAGAGGAAAGCCGGTTCTACCAAACGTTATTCACATTCCGACAAAAGAAGAACCCGCACTCGCAACTGCAGCACAAGTTCTGCTGGAAGCAACAACAGCAGTGAAGAAGCCTTCTTGGCAGAGGGCAACCGGAGGCGTCAAGACAAAGGAAAGATAGCGGGAGATCGTAAAGAGACGGCGCGCACAAAAAAGCAGGTCTCGCTCTCGTCTACCGATTCTTTTGAAGAGGATTATAATGAGTGGATGGAGGACTCGCGCCGAAGCCAATGGAAGAAGAGGCAGGGCTCCAGTGACAAAAGCTGTCCGGAAAATACAGAGAGCACCAAGAGATCAAACAGCAAAGATAGCCGAGACAGGTACTACAACCGGGAGTCCTCCCATCAGCCAGCCATTGATGAGGAGAGGACCCGAAAACGAAGTGATCGACCCAGTAACAAGCGCAGTAATGGCATAGAACTGAGGGAAACATCAAGTGAGCCGAGAGGCAGAGGGAGAGGTATCCTTATTCTTCCAGCCAACACTGATATATCCAATGCTACTGGAGCATTGGAACCAAACAACACAAAGCCCCTCTCTAACACTAGCAGCAAATCTGTCCGTGGCAGAGGCCGTGGTGGAGGGAATCGTCGTCTTTGGGATCCTAACAACCCCGATCAGAAGCCTGCACTAAAAAACCAGAGCGCGCCGCTTCATTTTCTAGATACTGACGATGAGTCTACACCTTCACACAGTGATGGCTTCCAGTCTGTCCCTCAAGCGTCTTACTACAAATTCCAGAGTTCTGATAACCCATATTACTTTTCTCGTCCGCCCTATCCGCCATATGCTGGTTACTCCATGCCCTACTCCTT
Organism: Phyllomedusa bahiana; assembly: GCA_025379985.1. Lineage (NCBI taxonomy): Eukaryota > Metazoa > Chordata > Amphibia > Anura > Hylidae > Phyllomedusa > Phyllomedusa bahiana. The sequence goes on from JAODAL010027761.1 coordinate 7,406, forward strand.
AAGTCCCAACAATGGCATGTATCCTGGTAATTATTTTCCTGGGTATCCAGCTCAGTCTGCACAGTATGGTTCTGGTTCATATTCCGAAAGTCCAGGGTTGCCCGAGGACATTGAGCAGCAAGTGAGGACAATGCAACAGCAAGAGTTGGGTCGTCTACTGAGAATGGCCGATAACCAAGAGCTCCAGCTCAGTAATCTTCTCTCCAGGGATTCGATAAGCACAGAAGGCTTTAGTAAAATGGCTTTGCTTAGGTAAGGAGAGATATACTGGAAATGTGTGGACTTTGTATTATTTACTTCTAGGTTAAGAGTTCCTTCAGTGTTTCCTCAAGTTCCAATGGCCTTGGGATACAATATCTTCACCATACAATGGTCATTCCTGGGACATATCTTGAAACCAGACTCATCATACAATGTCCCAGACACTGCTGTTGTACATGTGATTGACAGGCTGACCCAGCCAATAGTCATGAATATATTACTTAAAACGCCTGTATTAGTGAAGTGCATGCAGTGATTGGTTTTCTAGTAGCATCCCCTTTACAGTACAGTGTAGTGCTACATGTTCTGCACTGCTCTTAAAGGGGTTTTATCGTTTGAAGTGTTCGTGCTCTTCAGCTAATGCTATGAGATTGAATTTGAAATACAGAGGCGTGTCCCTCCTGTCGGCAGGCGTGTCTCTCCTCACTGAAGAGCTGTTACATCATCCTGTATTTGCAGTAGAAGGGGAAGGTTGTCTAAACAGAACAGATCTGCAGATCTGTTCTCCTGTCTGCAGAGCCTTCAGCTTCAGGCTGCATAAGCTCCTTTCTGTGCTATAACCAGTTCTACACACAGCCTGAACTGATGAAACACATGTAAGAAATACACACTATCCCCCTCCTCTCACTGTTATCAGGCAGGAAGGCTGTATGACTGTGTTATATGGAGGGATCTATGAGTTAAACAGTCAGTAATTACCCAGATCATTCACCTTAGAGCTGGGAGATGAGTATACAGCCAGCAGCCCTCTCACACAGCTGGTTTTACTTTTGGTTTTTAACAGCTCAGAGGGGAGTAAACACCGAGTGTGCAGGCAGCCAATCACAGTGCAGGGGGCGTGGCTGGGGACAGTTGCTATGCAGGGGCGTGTCCCAACAGGCTGAATTAAATGTCAGTCAGCCAATCACCGTGCAGGGGGCGTGCCAAGGGCGGCATCCTCCAGGGGCGTGTCCCGACTAGCCAATCACAAAAAAGGAGACGTGACTAGCAGCAGCAGAAATAGTAAACAGATGCACAGAAAAGCTGATATCTGCTATACTAAGTGACTGAGGTAATGCAACCCAATTACAAAAGTGCTTATTTTTACTGTCCCCATTATCTGAGACATGATCTTTGTAGCGAGAAAACCCCTTTAACATGTGCCAAGATGAGGCTCCTTTGGGCACCAGGTGAGGGCAGCCACATTTTCTTTTTTTTTTTTTCTTTTGATATATTGGGCCTAATGTGTGAAAACGGTCTAGCGGTAAATCTAGCCTTGTTACCCATAGCAACCAGTCAGAGGTCAGATTTAATTTCATATAGTGCTCTGGAAAAATAAAAATGGCGTTCTGATTGGTCGCTATGGGCAACAAAGACAGTCTTACTGCTAGACCGTTTTCATACATAAGGCCCATTGTGTATGAAGTACTTGACCCAAGTGGGAACACCCCTTTAAGTCTAGATCTGATCACTCCTCTTATAAAGTGTTGGTGCGGTCGCTCAGTGACTTGTTGGGATCTGGACCCTGTAGTGTAGATGTGGTATGTGTCTAGTTAAACTCTCTTCTCTGTGCAGGTCAGAGTTACTCCAGCTCTATGAGCACTGTCTTCTGACCGACATTGAATTCTGTGACCAGCACAATGTGGACCAGCTCCTGTGGAAGAACGTGTTTTATCAAGTCATTGAGAAATTTCGCCACTTCTTGAAAGAGTCATCAGGCGAAAGTGAAGTCATTCGAAGACAGCTGCTCCAGGTGCTAGATGAGGTGAATATACATGACTGGAGTCACATATATGTTATCACTTTTTTATGGTGGCTAGAAACGTATGTTCTGCTATGCCTAATACAACCATGTAGATGCTATGTGTTACAGAATCCTATTGTATGAATGGCTTCTATGGGTCCTTTAAAATATACTTACTTAGAATGTGATCCTTTTTGTTTTTAGGGTACACTTTTTTTTGATAGTTTGCTTCAGAAACTGCAGGCAACATATCAGTACAAGCTTGAGGACTACATGGATGGCATGGCAATCCGCAGCAAGCCGCTCCGTAAAACGGTGAGCTATTTACCCCTTCTAATGTGATTGATCTTGTGTTACAACACTTAGAAGAGATTTGCATTGACTGTTTGTTGCATTTAGGTAAAGTTCGCTTTGATCAGTGCACAACGCTGTATGATTTGCCAGGGAGACATTGCACGCTACAGAGAGCAAGCAGCAGACACCTGCAACTATGGCAAAGCTCGCAGGTAAATATATTACTGGTAACACTATAAAGGGGGTTTAAAAACTCAGCAACTTCCCTCCACTGACCGGAAAAAGGAAAAGGAAAAAGCAGTTCCCTGCTCCAATCTGCACCCTTGAAGGCACCTGACCGATAAGACAATGATTTGGTTTATTTTCACGGGAGCGATGTACATGACTAGGAAAGGGAAGGGCAGTACCCAAGTGTTTAATGATCATGAAAATGCCACTGAACTCCTTAACGACCGCCCATTGACTATAGATGGCGGGCAGTGAAAGTCGTTAATCTGCGATAACTTCTCTAGACATTTCTGCAGACAGGAATTTTGCGGCTCCCAGCTTCGAAACTGCGCAGGGAACAGAGCTGTAGTAAACGGCTATGTTCCTAGAGCAGTCTCTGTGGGCGCCAGGAAGCAGAGGAAACATCCAATCCCCACCGTTTAATCCCCTGCTCTTTCATGTCATCGGGACTCTTGGTGGAGCCCGGGGAATGTTTGTACAATCAGCTCTGGGGACCTAAAGTAGTCCCAGGGCTTCCTATATAGCAAGCCTGTGGCCAGAGCACACTGTGTGCTGCACTTACTGCTACCTCTGTTATACTGACGCAGAAAATAATGTATTATCATGTGTGTGAATACATTAGCAAGTGTGTAAAAAAGGTTAAATAGTTATCCCTTAACCCCTTAACTCCCAGGCCTGAAAAGTAGTTAATGACCAGAACGTTTTTTTTTTAGTTTTTTTTGCCTCCTTGCGTTGTAACAGTTGTAACTTTTTTATTTTTTTCAATGACGTAGTTGGATGAGGCCTCGTTTTTATTCGAGACAAGTTGTACTTTATGGGGGAATAGTTTAAGTTCATTTATAAATAATTGCAGAATTCTTTTTTTTTGTTTTTTTTTTACATTTTTTTTTACACCGTTCACATTTCACACTTTTTAGATTAATTCTACAGGTCATTACGGTCGTGTGGATACCTAATATGTGTAGTTTTTTGTGTGTGTGTAATTTATGCACAATTATTTTTAATTAAATTTTATTTTTTTTTTTTTACACTTTTTGTTTTTTTTTTAAACTTTTTTTTTTTTTTTTTTAAATCCCCTGAAGGGAGAACTGTTTTACATTTTTTTTTTTTACACTTAGTAATGTATTACCATATTCATATATGCTAATACATTATAATCTGTGTCAGACTGACACAGACAGCGATTAAGACAGCACACAGTGTGTCCTGGTCACTGGCTTAGTACACAGACAGCTCTGGGGCCACTCTAGGTCCCCAGGGCTGACTGTGCAGCTGTTCCTCGGGCTCTGTTGGGTGACCGGGTGTTCCGATCACCCGACAGAGCAGGGGAACCCTTTGATTGCGCTGCGGTAACGCACTGCCGCAATCAAAGGGTTAAAGCACCGGGTTGCAGAGGTTTCCTCCGCACCCCGGTGCTCGCAGGAGATGCTCTGGGATCAGGGCTGTGTAGGGATCCCAGCGCCGCAAACCACGAAGTCTACAGCGACGCCAAAAGACGTCGCTGTAGATGAACGACCCGCACCAGCCGACGTCAAAAGTCGTTGGGCGGTCGTTAAGGGGTTAATGGGATAAAAAAAGAAAAAAAACATAGGGCGACATGTATGAATTCGAATGCGTACTTTTTTTGTACTTGTCGCCGACCTCCGTTCTAAATAGATATACACTCACCGGCCACTTATTAGGTACACCAGCTGTAACGGTTTGGCCCCCCTTTTCCCTTTCAAAAAGCCTCACTTCTTCGTGGCATAGATTCCTCAAGGTGTTGCAACATGCTCAATTGGTACAAGGGGGCCCAAAGAGTGCCAAAAAAAATTTTTCCCCCACACCAGACACCACCCACCAGCCTGAACCGTTGATACAAGGAGGATGGATCCATGCTTATGTTTTTTGACGCCAAATTCTGACCCTACCATCCGAATGTCGCAGCAGAAATCGGACTCATAAACCCAGCAACTTTTTTCCAATCTTCTACTGCCCAATTTTCGATAGCTTGGGCAAATTGGGCCCATTTCCTGTTCTTAGCTGAAAGGAGGCCCCCGGTGTGGTTCTCTGCTGCTGAAAGCCCATCTTCCTCAAAGTTCGCCGTACTGTGCGTTCAAATGCTCTTTGCCTCCCTTGGTTTTAAGGGTGGCTATTTGAGTCATGTTGCCTTTTATCAGCTCGAACCAGCCCCCAAATTCCCCTTTGACCCGGGGCATCAACAAGGCTTTTCCCCCCCCCACAGGACGCCGTCACTGGTTTTTTTTCTTTTTTTTGGCCTTCCCTGTAAACCCTGGGGGGGGTTTTTTGTGCGTGAAAACCCAGGAGATCAGCAGTTTCTGAAATATCAACCAGCCCTTTGGCACCAAAAACCCATGCCACTTCAAAGGCCCCAAACACCTTTCCCCCCCTTACTGATGCTGGGTTTGAACTGCAGAGATTGTCTTGACCATGTCTCATCCCAAAATTAAATGAGTTGCCCCATGTGATTGGTTGATTAAAAATTTAAAGTTTAACGAGCGTTGGACAGGTACCCAATAAAATGCCGGTGAGTTAGAAGAGTGAAATACAACGTATGAAGTTTTTTTGGGGCATTACATGAGCTTTTAAGCGCCAAACTTGTTGGGCATAGAGCTTTAATGCGCCCAAAATTGGGGCATAACCATATAATTGCCAAAAAACTGTCGTTTCACATTTCTATATCTTTTAGAACTTTGATTTCGGCGCCAAATAAAAAAAAAAAAAATAGCATTTGAATTCATACAAAGCCCCCTTAATGTTTCAATGAGATTCTGAGAGTGTAGAATAGACAGATTTTTGGCGCATTACATAGACTTTAAAGCGCCAATTTGGCGCATTACACTCTTGCCCTACAAAGTTGGCGCTTAAAACTCTATGTAATGCCCAAAAATCTTCATTGGGCGTATTCTACACTCTTTATATCAAATTTTGAACTGGATGTCGGCGCCAAGTACAAAAAAAAACGCATTCAATTATAATGTCCCCAAGTTAGAAAAATATAAAAATTTTAATAAAGTTTTTGGCATACATTACACACAAAAACCACCAAAATTTTTATCTTACGCCGTAATAACCTATAGAATTAATCTAACAGGTTATTTAGTATGAAATGTGAATGGTGTGAAAAAACAATAAAACAAATGCAGAAAAATACATTTTATGTTCAAGCTGCAAAAGTGTTTTTACAAAAATTCTGCAGCATTTATTTAACTTAATCTATGCCCTACAAAAAATAAAACTTTTCCTGCATAAAACAAGTCCATATAACTGCGTCACTTAAAAGATAAACAAGTTAGAACTGTTGAAACTCAAGGAGACAAAAACTAAAAAATTTAGCTGGTCATTAAGCCTGGGGATTAAGGGGTTAAAGATTAAAAAGAAACACACAGGATTTGTCTGAATATTTCCATTATTGTCTTTGCAGCTGGTATCTAAAGGCACAGCACATTGCACCCAAAAATGGTAGACCTTATAATCAGTTAGCCCTCCTGGCTATATACACGGTAAGTAGACTTTACCAAAGTTGTGTGGTATGTAGATGCTTGTATAGCAGATTTAAGAATTAAAATGTCAAATATGCACTCTGCACAATGATTCAACACTGACCCTTCTAAAACATTAAGCCAGAGAACTCTCTCATAGAAGTCAATGAGTCAGCTCCTATTCACTGGCTTCTCTGTCCATGTAGCTGCAGAAAAGCAGATTTCTAAATGCTGTTAAAAGCAGCTCGGGCAAGATGTCTGCCCCTTTAATCATATACAGAAAACTATGAAAAAATCTACAGTCTGAAAATAAAAGCAGCTAAGAAAAAAAATAAATGTCAATATCTTGTTTTAATTAGTAAAAAAAAATATTGGTGATATATTTCCTTTAAAGGCCATTTTTTCGCTAGGCTGTTGCAAGGTTTGTGTCTGTTGGACATCACTATTAAAGGGGATTTATCGCTCCATCAATTCATCTGTTTAATTGTATTTTCAGTTTCTCAACTCCTCAAATCCAGGAGTGTTTCTTCCCCTCCCAGCTGGGTGTTTCTTAACTGAAAGGGTATGACATCATCCCCCCCCCCCTTCACTGTTCATGCTCGCTCCAGAGTCAGTGTCTTTGTTTGAGATCAGTGGGAGGGGATAGCACATCCCTGCTCCTCCTCCCCCTCTCTGTCTGAGTCCACATGTCACTGTGTCATTCCTCTCCCTATACAGTCTTATTTTGTAAGAGCGGTTTGTTTACATACCACAGAACTGCATTCAGTCTAGACAGTCTTCTATGAACTCAGAGCACTGATCTCTTCTCCTCTCACAGCTGGAGGTTTGTTACAGTTGAATCCAGTTTTCTATGAACTCATCCAGAGCAGCACAGATCTGTCTCCTTTCTATGTTTTCACAGCAGCAATAGGCACCGAGCACAATTCTGCTGTGTTTAGATTGTAGAAGCAGCTGCAGTGTTACTGTGCAGCTCCTGGCTGTGCAGAGTGACTTGTTGCTGGCCCCTTATTCTGAGTGAGAGAGGCCGGACTGCGCGCTCCTGTGAAAACTGGGGGCCAGACAGAATGCAAATTAGTAGAGCCGTCGGCCAATGAAATGAAAGGAGGTGGGATCCGACCGGCACTGGGGAACAGTGTTTACCGAAAACGACGATAAGGGATACTGTGAAAACAAGACAGCTCTGCAAATGACATCCAGTTGCAAAGTTGCTTGTTTTCACTGTCCCCTTATTCTGAAGACCATTTAATGTAATGATAAAACCCCGTTAATGGAAAGAAGGTTCTAAATTAAATCCATCCCCAATTAATTTGAAATGGCTATGGTAGGCCAATAATGGAGTGATCTTATGAAAACCCCTTCCACGGTTTCTGCCCCTTTTCTATGCAGAAAAATAGTGGTGAATTACAGCAAGTACAACCTGTTAGTAGCTGCATTGTTTTTCCTCAATCAACATGTGGCACCGATGGGCAACTTAAAAGAAAGGAGCAAGGAGCATGTAATAATTTGGCAACATTTTTATTTCTTTATGCAGGTCCCCTCTTTCCTCTCATTCCTATAGACTATTGCAGTATTAGGCTATGTTCACACGGTTTATTTCGGGATGTATTTACGGACGTATTTACGTCCGCAAATACGTCCCGAAATACGTTTCAAATAATGAACAATTAGATTAGCATTGATTCCAATGTAAAATACGGCTCGTCATTCACACGAGGCGTATTTTCGAGACGTATTTGCGGGAGTAAATACGTCCGTAAATACGATCGTAAAATTAAGTCCCCTGTCACTTATTGAGGCGTATTTTGCAACGTAAATCCCCATAGTAAAGAAGGGGGAATGTATTTACGACGCGAAATACGTGCCACACTTTGTGACACGTATTTGAAACGTATTTTGGGACGTATTTGCGGACGTAAATACATCCGTAAATACGCCCGAAATAAGCCGTGTGAACATAGCCTTACAGGCAAATGCTCAGAATTTTAACATTGATTTAAACTTTTTTTTATATCTTGTATTACAACAGAGGAGGAAACTAGATGCTGTCTATTACTACATGCGTAGCCTAGCTGCTAGCAACCCAATACTGACTGCTAAGGAAAGTCTCATGAGTTTGTTTGAAGAGACCAAGCGAAAGGTAAGATCCTATGTTTTCCTAACATTTCGAGTCCTGGTACAATACAAGGGGCTTTTATATAATGCACATTCTACACATATCACCTCCACAAAATTAGGGCTCCTCATGTTACCACAGAGTTGATCACAGGTTTAACTCCTGTATGTACCTGTATGCTCCGTTCTCTGCCAGCTCTAAGTTAGTGGCTGGGATCAGAAATTCTCCGGTCTCAGGCATTTAACCCTCTAGCTGTAGTGGTGCGTGTGACTCCAGCATCTAAAGGATTAGAAAATTGGGCCGCAGTTTGTTGCAGTGTACTAGGCGCACACCAACTGTCATACCTCTTTGGAACTCTGTTAGATCTGATGTATTTCATGTCCATAAAACTGATTTTTAGAACAGCACAAGTAATTAAGTTTATCACCAGTGATATATAAGCTACGTGAGCATTTTTTTTTGTTAAACCCTTATATAAGGTTACAGTAGTGGTTTTGTAAAGATTGCTTAATCTCTGTGTTCTTAATAATCTGTTGTATTATTGTGTCTAAACTGTAGGCTGAGCAGATGGAACAAAAACAACAAAAGGATATGGATACAAGCACTTATCGTAATCCCGCTGAAGATACCACCAGAGTGGAGATATGGATCCACCCAATGCGGGGAGGTTGTTCCAGCAGTACGAGTCCTGGGAGTGGTGGGCTTGAAAGTCTTAGCCCAAGCGATGTGAGTTTTGAGGATTGTATTCTAGGCTATTAAATGGGGAATAAAAACAACCCAAAAAGGATATGGGAAACTAATCCTGTCAAGAATCCCAAACAGACACCCAAAATAATCAAAATATAAATCAACAAAAATACGTGTATTAAAACTTAACTTTTAATAGATATAAACAAAACAAAAACCACAAAAAGGTCCAAAAAATACACAGAATACGGTAGAAGATGGGCAAATAGTATAACTTATGGATGCCCTACACAAAACTACCATACCCTACTCTACAACAACAGGGCAACCTAACCCTACAATAACCTCACCCTTAGCCCCGGTTCACACGGATTGCGCGTGCAATTCCGGCTTGAAGGGGCAGGGGCGCTGTCCGCCGGCCCCATAGACATCTATTATCCACGGCGCGTATTGCGCCTGGGTAATGTGCATGTCACTTTCTCCCCGCCCGGCGGATTCGCCGAGCGGGGAGGAGCGACTGAATCGACTGTACTCTATGAGAATGGTGGATTACCGTAATTACTGCCGACGGATTGGCGCCGTACTGCAGCGCAAATCCGGCGCGCAGTACGGCGCCAATCCGGCCGAAATAAGCCGTGTGAACTGACCCTTACTCTACAAAATATTCATGACAATTAATATTTTGTAGAGTAAAGGCTTGTTCACACGGAGTTTACACTCCGTGTTACAAGCGCTTTTCGGATCCGTCTTGGGGTCCGCTCTGTCGGTCCCCAAGACGGATCTAAACAACTAGCAGTGAGATTATCACTGCTCGCTATGACGAACACGCAGCGGCGTTCACATGCGGGATCGCTGCTGCGTGTTTCAAAAGCATAGCTCGGCTCCGTCTTGAAAAGAATTGACATGCAATTCTTTTCAAGACTGAGCCGAGCTGCGCTTTTGAAACACGCAGCGGCGATCCCTCACGTGAACACCGCTGCGTATTCGTCATAGCGAGCAGTGACAATCTCGCTGCTTATTGTTAGATCCGTCTTGGGGACCGACTGAGTGGACCCCAAGACGGATCCCAAAAGCGCTTGTAACACGGAGTGTAAATTCTGTGTGAACAAGCCCTAAGGGTGAAGCTATTGTAGGGTTAGGTCCCTGACAGGACCGCCCTTTTTGGAGCGATTGCCCTGTGGTTGTAGAGTAGGGTATGGTAGTTTTGTGTAGGGCATACATAGGTTATATTATTTGCCCATCTTCTACCGTATTCTGTGTATTTTTTGGACCTTTTTGTGGTTTTTGTTTTCCCCTTTTTTCTTACTATATCTATTAAAAGTTTAAGTTTTAATACACATTTTTTGTTGGTTTATATTAAATGGGGAATATCTAATGAATCTTTAAAGGAAATGGGTCTGCATTGGTCTCGTAAAGTTCATGTAACTGCACCCACTATATAGCCCCTCAAACAAGTGGTGGTGGGGAAAGATGAAAAGAAAGCAAATTCTTGCTCCAAGGAGTCACATTGTGTGTTACACATCTATCTCCGCCAAACTGTATTACATAACTTTCTTCATAGTTAATGTGACTCCTCAGAACCAGGAAGGGCTTTCTGTTCCCCCTATTATTATTATTGTATCCCCTGTTGCACCTCTATTATACCATTATACTGATGGCCTTATTTTAATAGGTCTACCATACAAAGCTGTTTTCTTTAAATGGCACTCTAACCTTACTGAACCAGAGTTGTTGTTTTTTTTTCTTTTTTCCATTGTGCTTTCACAGTACCCTCTAAGCTCTGACCTTCTGTAAAAGTTCAAGAGCAGTTTGCATCTTTGGTCTCCAGGTGGCGCTACTTCCCTCTTTAAAAGCCGGTGCCTTATCTCCTGCATTACAGCTATTACTACACAGTCGTGTTATTATAAGATAATTTTATTTCTAGTAGATACAAAATTATTACTTAATACTTATTAAACCGGCTACTATTCTTTTGGGCAGTATATTTTCAACCAATATGTAAGAAATTTTAAAGCCGTTTTGTTTGCTTTTCCAGTATTTGTTTATGGCAATGGTTTTATGCATTTACACATTTTATACATTGCTATGTTTGTCAGCTGTATCCGGTTTGCTGTGCACTGCTACTTTTCACCTGCTTTATTCCCTCGTTGCTCTGCCTATAGCATTGGTACCCATTTTTATTTACAAGCAAGCTTGTGGTCGGTTGCCGGGCAATCGTAGTCTAATTGCGTGTGTACTGGTTTGCTTTTAGAGGAACTGCAGTGTGGAGGAAGTAAGGTGCCCCGTTTCAACGTAGCTGGTTAAACACGAAAACCACTTTCCCAGCATCTCAGAAAGTGCGACGTGACTTCCACCATGCGCCGTGCTTGGTGTGACTCACCATAGCATACCCACTTCCTCCTCAGCCACCATGCCATGTCTGTCCCCCTACACGTTGACCTTCATGTGACTTATTACGTTTGCCTTAAACCTAACCATAGCACAGCTGTTGAACTGATAAAAGCAAAGCTATTCTGGAATGCAAACGAGTCGTACCAAAACGAATTTATTTATTTTTGAAGTTGGTCTGATTTTTGCAGTTATGGACCCTAAGTCACGAACACTGAGGAGTGTAAACTGGAACCAGAAACGTATGTAAGCAGTAGTTTGTGTTCACATTCATCGGATTCATTGCAAATGTTTCTGCAGAAAAGTCCCTTTCATTTTTCTAACTGGGACGGTTTCTTCAGAAAAGGCATGGGTTTGTGCAAATTCTGTTCACATGAACTGGACAATCGAAGCAATGGCTGCAGTGTGAGAACATGCCCTTTAATATTTTTTTTTCTTTTTTTTTTAATTCAGCTGCTCTATTAGCATCCTTAGCATATTAAAAGCACAATTTATAAATATTCTTATGGATATGGTTCTCGTCAATTTGTTTGGTTTCTCCCTATAATTATCAGCGTGGTCTGTGTGTTAGATGACCGGCAAGGTTACCTGACCACAACACTAGGCACAGGCATCATTGTCTTGCATCTATGCTGAACGAGGGACCAGTGGTCCTCAGGGCTGTTCAGTGATCTAAGTCGATTCACTCTGAGCAGAAATGATGGCTGCTAACGATGCTGGAGACCTCAAGGAGAGTGCCAAGCATCAGCCAGGCCAGGCATTCTTGCTGGTTGTCTAGCAGACAGACCACGCTCATGTAAACGGTTAGGAATGGTCTGACGTGACACTCGGTTGCCTCTCACCTCCCTTAAACGTACCTGGAGTTGTGCAGCATTCATCATCCTGTTTCGCAGGGTATTGTTTACAATGAAGCGATCATCGGTGTGTGATGGAGCCAAAGGACGTCCACTTCTTTGCCTTTCTGTGACTCTTCTAGTCCTTCTGTATCTCTGTTGCAACCTGCTGATGACACTAAGCTCAGTGGCCACTTCTGTCTGAGAGCATCCTGCTTGAAGCCTCGCTGCTGTTGATCAGTTGTCTCAAGATGTCAAAATGTGAACAGCAGAATGAGGAGGACTGTTTAAATCTCTACTCAAATTGATCCCCTAAATTTATTGGGCGATTCAGGGATCAAAGACCTGTTTTTTAATTTTTCAATTATGCTTGTTAGAGATTAGCAAGTTGTGCAAAAAGTACTTAAACATTGAACAGTTGGACATGTTCATTCTAAAGGTAGGGATGGTCTCATTTAGTTCATTTAAAAAAAAAAAATTCAAGACATTTTATGTTTGTTCTGAAATTTCAACCAAAAGCCAAATATCACAAAAACTGGGTTCACATTGAATTTTTTTGAAATGCATTATATTACAAAAATAGTATTAAGTATCATTTTGCGTATCAGAATATGTGTAATACATGCATATGTGGCTTCATTGGGAAAAAGTTGGTGCACTTAGTGGTTTTTTCCTACATCGTGTGATCTATGTGGCACGTAAAAAACGTGTACATGTCAATTTAGGGGGTTGTAGGTAGAGCTAATCTATTGAAGATATTATTTCCTTTATGTTATACAGCCTTTGCCACTGGTCTTAAAGGGGTTGTCTCACTACAGGGATTGCTTTTTATGTTTAAGATCTTGTAAAAACAATTGCAATATATGTCCATTAATGGTGTCCAACCTATTCTGAGATATCCCCACTTATATGAGCTACTTCAGCAGCTCCAGGTCGCTATAGCTACAGACCTGTTTGATCTCTGCTGATAGGCTACCAGCACTGGTTGCTATAGCTACAGACTTGGCTTCTACTGCAGCCTAGTAGAAGCCAGTAAACACACCCCTGAATTCAAAATGAAACCAAGAAAACAGGACTGAAGTAAGATGAATCAATGTTGTGAGACAACCCCTTTAAAGCCTAAAGACCTTAAACATATGGATGCACTTTTCCATTTATTTATTTGGAACCATCGCCGTCTTCGGATTGGTTTACATATTCTTCAACAATATCAGACAAAGGGTGAGATCAACTTCTCTAATATACACCACTTTAATTCAGCAGCTCCTATGCCGGTGATTGGCTAATGGGTTGTTCTGTCTTTACCGATACTATACTAGATCAACAATTCTTTGACATGCTTTTTGCATCTCCCTTGCTCTGATCTCCCTAAGGAGGCACCGTTAAATCCCCTTCTCATGACCAGTTGGAAAACATGAACCAAGGCAAGGCAGATCCTCAACCGCGACCCGATGAAATTCTCTGCTTCTCCCTCCCTAATTAAAAATCCGGCTTTCCAAGATGGCAACACTTTTTTTTATCGTTAACCCACAGGAGGGATTACTCATCACGTAGACAAAGTGAGACGCTCCCCATGCAGTTTTAACAGCTTTGGATTAGCCCTCCCATTTTACTTTCTCCACATGTGTAGTAATGTTTTTAAAATCATTGGATCCCTATCTATTAAACATTGCAATGACCCATTGCTTCTTCTGTGTCCTATTCACCAGAGAAGATCTAACCGGATTACCACATAATACCGATTATTATATAAACCTTACAATTATTCTCACATGGACTCAGTGTACTGGGTGGATCATCTGGATGGCTTATCTGTCAAAGACATCCTACTCTATAGAAACTGCAATTACATTTTTACCTTCTGTTATGTATTGGGGAAATGATGTATAAAATTGCCCATCCAGCTTACATCTCCCCCCATAGGGGCTTTCCAATGGGAATTTCCTCCACCCACTATTGCCTGACATACTCTACACCCCCCCCTGCTGATCTTTTGCACAACTTCTGACTCTGTACACACATGTCCTTTTTGGCAACATATAAATAAATTATTGGTGGATAATCGCTTGCCCTCCTGTCCCCATTCAGCCTTCTGTCCTCTGATGACCCATGTTACCTTAAGCATCATTAATCGCTACTATTTTATGTCTCCGCCTCAGCTAGGAAGGCCATGTTAAAATACTGGAGCACACCAAATTCCTCGACACGTGCCTTGATAAACTCTCCTTTTTAGTTTTGAATGGATTGGGTGGAAACTGCTCTAAATAAAGAACGCTTGGGACAGTTTATTCATATCTTACCCACTCTTATCCAACACAACTGAACATGCTTTGCTTTCACCATTTGGTACATGGAACAAATTTGTAGCCATGAACTTATTCCAGCTCCACTGTAACTACTTTACTGTGGGTTCCCCCTCTCCTCTGGGTCAGCCATGCATCTTTTCTTAGCTTGCTTGGCCTCCATGTTTTATGTTTTTTTTTTTTTTTTTTGCTTGTTCTCTAAATATTACAATTGTTCCATGTTGCTTATTTGCGCTATTATTGCCAGAGAACCAGAATTTCTACCTCTACAGATCGATACGCTGCATACGTGACAAATTCTAGTCTTCAAGAGATCTATTCAACGTATAAAGGTATGTTCCCACAGCTGATTTCTGACGCTGTTTTCAGGGCAGTTTTGACATAGTTTCTGCCGCCAGAACCGTGTCAAAAATGACTATAAAAAGCCTCAGGTTCATTTCTGTTGATTCCTATGTAAAACCACGTCATTGTTCATACAACATGCTTATTTTCAGCACTAGAAAATAAGTGACAAGTCAATTCTTGAGGGTTTTTCGGCAACTAAAATGCCCATAGGAAACAATGGAGAGCTACGAAACGGTGTCCAAAGCAGCTCACACCAAGTGTGGAGCGTTTGTAACGCGTTTTTGGATGCAGATCAGTGTACAAGTACCGCCCTGGCACAAAATTTGAATGTCAGAATTAAAACCACGTCAACAAAACGCACACTTCTCAAAAACATTATCTAATCTTCATCAAAAACTTGTCTGAAAACTGCTATTTATTACGCAGTTTTCAGACTAGAATTCGAAGCTGATTTGGACGCTGAAAAATAGGCGTCCGATTCAGCGGTGCATTAGCACGGCAAAGACAAAATATCGGTCGGATTTTCATACTGGTATTTTGTCTTTTTTTGGCACCTAGGGGTAGGGCTTCTGTTTGCGGATTCAAGCTGTTCCCTTTCACACTCACATGTTCATGTTCTGCCCGAAAACATGGTGGAAGAATGAACATGTTCTAAGTTTTTAGGAATGTCGGCGGTGTCAAAAACCGTCCGGTGGAAAATCCATGCAGTGTGGACTGCTGCGTGGGTTTTCTATTTAAATCAATGTAAAAGGTTGACAGTCGGTTTACAGACTGTTTTCAAATCCGAGAACAGTCTGTAAGGCTATGTTCACATGCTGTACTGCGGCCCGTACAGTACGCGCCATAGTACATTGTGTCTTTCGGGAGCTCGCGCTGATATGTGCTCTGGTTGTGGGTGGGGGGGGCGGTTGCCCGCTGGCCCCATTGACATTCATTACTCGGGGCGCATATCCACCGCAAGTAATTGACCTGTCACTTATCTCCCCATGCACATACAATACAATCGAATTGTACGAGAGCGGGGAGAGGAGACGTAATCCATAGTTCTCTATGAGAACTATGGATTACCATAATTTCGGCACGCATCTCGCACGTATTAGAGCAGAAATATGTGGCGAAATGCGCGCCGAAATTACCCAGGTGTGAACATACCCTTTAACCGACTGAAAACCCTGCTGTGGGGACAAGCCCTACCTTTACTCTTTGATATTCTGTGAAACATGATGTCCTCATCTTGAGACAATGTACTATGGTCACATAATCTCCAAAAAATTGGGAATCTCGCAAGAGAACAAAGAGTGATTTTGATCACTATATTTACTATTTTGCCATAGGCAAACTTAAACTCTATCAGTTCTCTATCTATTAAACACTAAAAACGTAACTTTTATTATATCTAATCTTAACCTCTATACACACTATTTAAAAACCTGATCTCTATCCTCATCATTTAACCCTTTTGCTTCTGAAAGAGGGAAAAAACTCCCTTTCTATCATCAAGTCTGGTGGAAACCCAACCTATTAACAGGAGAGCCTTATATCTATAGCAAAGTACTAGCTTCAGTAAGGGATCCCAAGCCAACTACTTGGGCAGTCGTCCCTAATCTCATAGACACAGAACAAATAAGGCCCCCTTGTGACACCGTCTGCAGCAGGTGACACTTGTAGACAGAGGTGAGAGATCACAATTTAAAATGTCATATCTGACCTCGCCGACATGTTTCGCCAGCTAACCTGGCTTTATCAAGGCGCGGAAGGGGGAGTGGGCTTTATGTGGATTCTCTGATGGCTAATTGGTGAGCACCTGAATGGAGTGTTTACCTAACATGATATAAAAGGAAGTGAGCTCAGACCACATGTGATCGGACCTCTAAGCCTTGACAAAGCCAGGTTAGCTGGCGAAACATGTCAGCGAGGTCAGGCATGACGTTTTAAATTGTGATCTCTCACCTCTGTCTACAAGTGTCACCTGCTGCAGACGGTGTCACAAGGGGCGCTTATTTGTTCTGTGTCTATGAGATTAGGGGACGACTGCCCAAGTAGTTGGCTTGGGATCCCTTACTGAAGCTAGTACTTTGCTATAGATATAAGGCTCTCCTGTTAATAGGTGGGGTTCCACCAGACTTGATGATAGAAAGGGAGTTATTCCCTCTTTCAGAAGCAAAAAGGGTTAAATGATGAGGATAGAGATCAGGTTTTCAAATAGTGTGTATAGAGGTTAAGAGTTAGATATAATAAAAGTTACGTTTTAGTGTTTAATAGATAGGCAAACTTAAACTCTATCAGTTCTCTATGGCAAAATAGTAAATATAATGTACTATTGTTACATGTTTAATAAACGTGGTTAAGAAAAAAAAAATGAAAGGGGTTGTCTTTTTGGAGTTGGTGCAGCGTGAGAATTTTTTTTTTATACTTGTCTATGTGTCCCCTACTACTACCTCTTTAGAGCTCACTGGGCACTTTCTCCTCTTCATTTCTGGGTTCCCGTCCTGACACAAAGGAGAAGCTTGCTCTCCACTACGAGTGAGGAGGAGCGCGTTCCAGGGAGCTGCAGCAGACAGGTAGGGAAGTATAACTTTTTTTTTTTTTTTTTTTTAAAACACCCTGCCCTCATTTCAGATTGGTTTTTCGCAGAACAACTCCTTTGATTTAAATGCAATTACTTTTTTTTTTTTTTTTTGACCGTGCCACTTAACCCCGAACATGATGCATGACAGTTAAACCATATGCAACAATGTTGCTTGTTCTAATAGAACACCGTACATATGTTTCACATGTAGTTTGACGCCTAAAATGCTGACTATCACACTGTTCATGCACAAAAGCAACGCATGACAAAACGCCATGAGAACCCTTTGAAATCTTGATGAATGGGTGATATTTAGCTTCAGATGTGAGGATGGTTGCAGTAACGATTTCGTATTTCTGCAGGGTTTCTCAGCAGTCTTATGTGGTGACTTCATGTATGGTTTTGGTGAGCAATGTTTGTAGCGCGTTGCTCATTTGATAGCTGAACAGACAGGAATTCCAGCTAGTTCTTGTTTAGGTATTCCTTCCCCTTCACGTTGTTGACTGACTTTCCTTCTACCTAACGGAAACCTTTTGAGTAGCCTTTTCCGGGTGTCTTAAGTTGTGTTGTTTAGGTCTCCCTCCCCCTGCATGTCCATTCTGTGTCCGTCTCTCTGCTGGATGTATCCTGGATTCCCTTACATCTCAGCTGCATCTCTTCCTCTTGCGCTTCGCGCTGGAGGCTTAACGCAGACTCCGGCTTGAGAAAGAGCAGATCCAGAAATTTACGTCCAAAACTCAAGTATTGAAATTTCATCTTAAGACACAATTTCTTCCTAGGGCCTCTGTGCGCAATCCTTCCCTTATTTGGTGCCTTGTGTCTGCATGTAGGATTGTGCAGGTGTCAGACCGCAGGCGTGGCCCCAGGGGGTGGTTATTTTCAGCGTCTTCGACACCCCGAATATATAAGGGCATCAATTGATTTCACTTCGTAGTTCTAGATCTATGATATTTACTGTTCAGATTGCAAAGTGCACGTTCCGCAATTTCATGATAAATCGTAGGTTTATTAGGATTACTCCTTTTATTAGCTTAGTTGCTCTGCATACTGATGGACTGCTATTAACATAAGTGTAACGCTGTACTTGTTAAGTGGATTATGTATTTTTTGTCTGCTGAGGATTCCTACTGCTCTTTGCATTGCTTTGTGGGCTGGCACCCCATTCAGATTAGTGTAGATCTAGAGTCGTTAAGGAAGTCATGATGTATAGATTGCACTGCCTCACAGGACGTCGAAGTTTGTTACAGAACTTCTGACTTATTGGGCAGCTGCAGCCACAGAGGTCATAAAATCCTACAGTTTTATTGGAAGTTGAAAACTTCATTAGTGCTGAAAGCTTGCACTTCATCGACCCACAGTGCACTGGGCTGGAACTTTTCTTATTCATGTAGCTGCAATAGAAAACGTATTGGGCGAGAGGTACAGTCTACTCTGCACTAACGGACTAAAAGGCCAACTAGAAGAAATTGTTCTCTAATGTTTTGGCAGTGATATATTTCCGGGTTACTAAATTATAAGAAATGGATGGGATAAAAGGGTAAGTTACACGGTTATTTGGGGCGCATTTCCCCATGTATTGGGCGTATTGCGCTCTTTTACTAGCAATTGGCCCCAATCATCGGTAACCCACGCTCTCATAGGAACGATCGTTTATACCCCACGGGGAGAAAATTTGACATGCCCGTCTATAATGCATGCGGGGCCCCCCCTGCAGCGGGAGTTCCCCCAAATTCAGCGCGATGACGCCCCAAAATTAGCTGTGGGGTTTACCCAAAGGGTGTATCTTCCCTTTAATTGATGAAGGCTGTGTTGTATTGGTCATTACATAATTTTCAACCTGAAGATAAATTAGCAAATGTGTTTAGAGATTCACATACTTTTCGGGCTCGGCTAGCGTGTACTGGTTGCATCACAGCCTAAAATGCAGCTTAAAGGGTGGTTCTCAGTGGGCTGTTTCACTGCGTCATAAGCAGTTTTACATCCACTTTGTTTCCTCAGGTTGTGGGTGGTTCTTTAGCAGTGTTTGCATATTACAGGTGTTTCTGTAAAATAGCTGAGTGTTAAACTTAAAGTGCGGAGATTTTCTTTCAGTAAAAAAAGGTGCATGTGCTATGAGGACTGAAAACAATTGCTTATCTGTAATCTTGTTAGAGATAGTTTGCTCTGCACTGAGCGGGGGTCATAGTGACTCATCCCTGCCTCAAAAAAATTTAGGTAACGAGTTTTGGTCAGGTAACCATAGAAACCTGTGAGCACATAAAATATCTCTTCTCTCATGACTAAAGTACAATTTATTGACCAAAGTATTTAGAAAAAGTCTTCACTTACCTGTCTCTTGATGTTGAAAGCTAATCTTTGTAGTGAGAAAGCACCTTTTAAAGCAATCTGGCTGCACCATTATTGTGTTTAAAGGTATACCTACCAATAAGATTAAAAATATGCTTAGAAAATACTATATATCTAAAACTTCAAAATTATCTTATCATTATATTTATATTATTTTTTTTCATTATATATACACTTTTACACCCACACAGACACATACAACACACATACACACACATTAAACACAACAATAAAATCACACAACACAAAAACACACATTACACACACACACAGGCAGTCCCCGGGTTACAAACTGGATAGGGATTGTAGGTTTGTTCTTAAGTTGAAATTGTATGTAAATCGGAACAGGTAGATTTATTAGCTGTAACTCCAGCAAAAACAATTTTTTTTTCTAGTTTTGGATAGTACAGGGACCAGTTTTTACATTTACTTTGCTGTCTGTGCCCTTTTTTAGAAGATTTCACCTAACGTTCTGTATCTCATGTGCAGCTGTGGCATGCTGGCACTTGGTTATCATGGGGTGTGACTCAGTGTTTAATGTCAGCCACACCCCATAAGTCTCCGTCTAACTAGGGGACGTATGTAAGTCGGGGACTGCCTGTGTGTGTGTATGTGTGTGTGTGAGTGTGTTGTTGTGTGGTGTGTGTGTATGTGGTGTATTATATATATATATATATATATATACATGTGTCACTATACAAAATATAATTGTGTGTATATATGGTGTTTTTTTGTACACGGCTCATTAATTTTTGGGATTTTAATGTTGCAATTTTAATTATGATATTTCAATACAAATTGTATTTTTTATGGCTTTTCCATATACCTTCATTGTGGGTGTGGTACTATAATATCGTTAAGCCCAAATATATAGGTGTGTTGAAAGTGAAGGTTAATTGGACCAATATATGTAGATCTAGCCTTTAACCCCTTAATGACCTTGGACGTATGCATACGATCATGAGGATCGCGCGAACTCTAAAGCAGAGTTTGCGCGATCGGCACGGGGTGTCAGCTGTATATTACAGCTGACATCCCGCAGCGTCAGCCCCGACCCGTGATCGCTCGGGAGGGTGGGGGGCTTTTAACCCCTTAATTATCGCGACGATCGGGTCGCAATAACTAAGAGAGACGCAGGAGGAGATCGCTCCTCCTGCGTCTCTGTCGGCGGCAGCAACTGCACGGATCGCTGATCCATGCAGCTCCTGCCCTCTGACAGACAGCACGGAGGGCAGAGAATGCCTTCCGGGTTGTCTGTGACGTCACGATGCCCGGCCGTGCCCTGTGGGCATGGCCCGTCATCGTGACTGACAGTTGTCATAGGAACCAGTCATAGCAACAAGCTTGCATGATTCCTATTGAATGAGAGATCTTTAGATCTCTCATTCAAATCCCCTATGTGGAAAAGTAAAATAAAAATGTGAAAAAGTTAAAAAAAAAAAGTGAAAAACATGTAAAACACAAACACGAAAAATAAAATAAAAACACGTACACCGCCCTTTTCCCCTTCACAAACGGCAATCGCCCCCAAAAAAGATCAAAAATAAAGTACCCGTATTTGGTATCGCCGCGTGCGTAACGACCTGCCCTATAAATCTGTCATGTTAATTTCCCCGTACGGTGAACGCCGTACAAAAAACCCCAAAAAAAACTATCACAGAATTAAGATTTTTGTTCATCCCGCAGCACATAAAATGGAATAAAAGTGATCAAAAACGTCTATAAACGCCAACGTTGTACCAATTAAAACTTCCATTCATCCCACAAAAAAAACCCTCCTAACAAAGCCCTGTATACGGAAAAATAAAAAAGTTATGGCTCTCAGAAGATAGCGATGCATAAATATTCTTTTACACACTAAAAAACACTTTTTTTTTTCTTAAAGTGTTTTCAACATAAAAAAACTATAAATTGGGTATCGCCATAATCATATCGACCCACAGAGTAAAGCTAACTTATTAAACGATATGCACAGTGAGCGCTTTTAAAAAATAAAAATAAAAAACACTATTAGGATTGCAGTATTTTCTTCACCCTCCCTTCAAAAAAACGGATTTAAAACTGATCAAAAAGTTTTGTCCCCCCAGAAATGATACCAATAAAAACCTCAACTCAACCTGCAAAAAAAAAGCCTGTATACAGCTCCATATACAGAAAAAAAAAAAGTTATGGCTCTCAGACTTTTGGCGATGCAAAAATGTGTTTTCCTGTTTGAATAAAAGTGTTTTTATTGTATAAAAGCAGTAAAAATATAAAAAAATATACAAATTGGGTTTTGCTGTAATGTATCGACCTTGCTGAGTAAAGCTAGCATGTCATATCTAACGCAGAGTGCCCGCTTTTAAAAAATAAAAAAACACTACCAGGATTGCTGTATTTTGTTCAAAACGCCTAAACAAAAACCTTAATAAAAAGTGAACAAAGTGTTCTATGAACCCCATAATGGTACCAATAAAAGCATCAATTCACCCCGCAAAAAAAAAGGGCCCCTTTACACAGCTCTGCACACTGCAAAATAAAAAAGTTATGACTGTCAGAATAGGACAACATAAAAAACGCAATAAAAGAAATTTAAAACTAAAAACTATATTAAAATTTTTATACCATTGCAATTGTACCGACCCCATAGTAAAGTTATCACATCATTTACAGTGCATGGCGAACGCTGTAAAATTAAAGCCCAAAAAACAATGGTGGAACTGCGTTTTTTCCCCCCATTTTCATGGCCTAATGCTAAAAAAAAACGTTTGGCAACCCCTGTGCACCCAAAATGCAAAATACATCCTTTAGATGAGATCCCTGAGGGGTGTTGAATCTAAAATTTGGGGCGACTTCTGGAAGGTTTCACCTGTTCTGGTACTTTTGGGGCTTTGCAAATGCGACATGGCCCCACCAAAATCTGCGTTCCAAAAGCCAAATAGCGCTCCCTCCCTTATACACCCTGCCATGCGCCCAAACAGCAGTTTACACCCACATGTAAGCTATTGCCGAACTTGGAAGAAATTGCTTAACATAATTTTGGGGACTTTTTTTCCAGGATTCCTTGTAAATATGAAACATTTTCAGCTAAAATTGCAGATTATTGGAAAACATTTTTTTTTAAATTTTCACAGCCTAATGCTAAAAGAATTTTTGTGAATCACCTGTGTGGTTGATATACTCACTACACACCTGTATATATACCTTAAGGGGTGTAGTTTCCAATATGAGGTCTTTTTAGGGGTGTTTATTAAGTTTTAGCACCTTAGGGCCTCCTCAAACCTGAAATGTCGCCTAAATAAAATTTTCATTGAAAATGAGACCTGAGTTCAGTAGGTGCTCCTCCTTTTTCTGGGGCTTTGGGTGAGCCAAATAATACACTAGGGCCACATATGGAATATCTCTAAAAACGGCAGACCTGGGGGAATTGATATTATGTTGCATTTACCTGGTCACATTTACCGTATTCCAGTGAATAATGGATAAATATTGAAAATTTGCAAAAATAGTGAAATTTTGAAATTTCACCTCCACTTTGCTTTAATTTCTGTGAAATACCTAAAGGGTTAACAAACTTCCTAAACACTGTTGTAAATACTTTAAGGGGTCTAGTTTCTTAGAAGGCGTCATTTATGGGGTATCTAACGAGCAGACCCCTCAAAGCCACGTCAGAACTGGACTGGTCCCTAAAAAAATGTATATTGCAAATTTTTGAAAATGTGAGAAATTACTACTAAATTTCTAAGGGCCCTCTAATGATATAAAAAAAAAAAAGGACATTTAAAAATGATGCCAACCTATAGTGGACATATGGTAGATGCTAGTTATAAACTATTTTGGGTGAATAATTATCTGTCTTGCACGCAGAAATTTTTGAACTTTCAAATCAACAGATTTTTCAAATTTTTCATGAAATTTTGATATTTTTCACAAAAAAACAAGGCTTGTATGGGTAAAATTTTCTTAAATAACTAAAGCACAATGTGTCACGAGAAAACAATCTCAGAATCACATGGATAGGTAAAAGTGTCAAAAAGTTATTCTCACATAAAGTGACACGTCAGATTTCAAAAATAGGGCTGGGTCCTTAAGGGGTTAAAGGATTATCCAGTTGTTTTTTTTTTTTAAATAAGTATAGTTACATAGTTTGTAAGGCCGAAAAAGACGTTCACCCTATAGTGTGGATTCATAGAGAGACAAAAACTGTATTAATAAAAAACGATAACCCTTTTATAGACTTGTGTCCAGGGCTAGAAATGGTGCCACACCTATGTATGGGGGGGGGTGTGGTATTGCAGCACAGCTCTATCTGTGAAAGATGCTGAGCAGCAGCATAGAACACAGGTGTGGTGCTGTATCTGGAAGAAGACGGCCATGTTTTCCTAAATCTGGACAACATGAAAGACGTTACAGGTTTTCCACATGCTCTCCACTCGGTATATATTTGAATGATATTGCTTATATATAATTTTATTTATATATATTGCTTCTATCTATATATATATATATATCTAATATCTATATATATCTATCTATATATAATATAAAATATATATATATATATATATAGATATATTTTATATAGATATATACAATATAGATAAAATACATATTTGATATTTTTACATTATAGATATATACATATATATTTATATAGAATAGAGATATATAAAATATATAATTTTGTTGGCTATTTTTCGTTCCACAGTTTTTTGTGCTAGTTATTTTGTTTTCCTTGTTATTAAACACTGTTTTACCAGCCGGCAGAGGATGTTGTTGTAAGGCAGCCTGTAGCTTCTGCTCCTTAGAATGGCATGTGCCCATCCCAGCATGTGTGTGAGATTTCGAGCATGTCATTCATTTCCCATCTACAGCCATTCGCCCCCACATCCCCAGGCCAGGTTATTTCAGCACCCGGGACTCCACTCCTTTCCCAGAATGTCGAAGGTTTTATTGTTTTGTCTTTTTAATTTTTTTTTTTCTCTTTCCCATGCAGCTGAACAAACGCTTCCTGCTCAGCTTCCTGCATGCCCAGGGGAAGCTCTTCACCAGGATTGGGTAAGTGTGCTGGATCTGTGTCTCATTTTCCAACGTTATGCATCTCTTTGGAATGTGAGCCTCTTTGCAGCCAAGCTGTGTTTATAGCTGAGGGCTCAGTGGGTGAAGCGCCCTCACTACTCCCTTGACATCACTGCAGAGTGATGTTCTCAGCTGGATGCTGGGATGTCGTGCCGCAGACCAGAATATGACCACTTCTCTTAGCCGTTGCATGAGTCTTTCCGTAACTAGACAAATATCATTCTTATCTCTGATTATCTCAGACCTGACATCCCTGTGGCTTTGGTTGAAGATAATGTAATCAGACCGCCTCATCTTGGAACTGTGTTAGTATATGTATGTGTGTGTGTGTCTATATATATATATGTATATATATATATATAATGTGTGTTTTGTAATATGTAATAAAAGCAATCAGTTTTTTTGACAGAATCTCTACTAAATTTGTGAAATTTTGTTAAAATTTAAAAATGTGAGGATACAGTTTTTTTCAAAGTGGTACATAAATAATGTGTAATGTATTATAATAGGAGTGTGTGTATGTATATACAGTACAGACCAGAAGTTTGGATACACCTTCTCATTCCAACAGTTTACTGTATGTTCATGACTATAAAAATTGTAGATTGACACTGAAGGCATCAAAACTATGAATTAACACATGTGGAATTATATACTTTACAAAAAAGTGTGAAACAACTGAAGATATGTCTTATATTCTAGGTTCTTCAAAGTAGCCACCTTTTGCTTTGATTACTGCTTTGCACAATCTTGGCATTCTCTTGATGAGCTTCAAGAGGTAGTCACCTGAAATGGTCTTCGAACAGTCTTGAAGGAGTTCCCAGAGATGCTTAGCACTTGTTGGCCCTTTTGCCTTCACTCTGCGGTCCAGCTCACCCCAAACATCTCGATTGGGTTCAGGTCTGGTGACTGTGGAGGCCAGGTCATCTGGCGTAGCACCCCATCACTCTCCTTCTTGGTCACACAATCTGGATGTGTGTTTGGGGTCATTATCCTGTTGAAAAATAAATGATGGTCCAACTAAACGCAAACCGGTTGGAATAGAAGCCGCCGCAAGATGCTGTGGTAACCATGCTAGTTCAGTATTCCTTTAATTTTGAATAAATCCCCAACAGTGTCACCAGCAAAGCACCCCTACACCATCACCCCTCCTCCATGCTTCACGGTGGGAACCAGCCATGTAGGAGTCCATTCGTTCACCTTTTCTGTGTCGCACAAAGACATGGTGGTTGGAACCAGAGATCTCAAATTTGGACTCATCAGACCAAAGCACAGATTTCCACTGGTCTAATGTCCATTCCTTGTGTTCTTTAGCCCAAACAAGTCTCTTCTGCTTGTTGCCTGTCCTTAGCAGTGGTTTCCTAGCAGCTACTTTACCATGAAGGCCTGCTGCACACAGTCTCCTCTTAAGGCTATGTTCACACGGCTTATTTCAGAACGTATTTACATCGGATTGCCGATCGTAAATCCGTTCCGAAATCGGTTGAAAATCAGTTGCAAATAAGTGCCACGAAGTGTGGCACGTATTTGTAACTGATTTCCCGACGGATTCACCATCTCCAATCATTGTAGGTGGTGAATCCGTCCGTAAATAATTCACATGCACATTGTTTTTCCGTCCGGATTGCCGTCGTCAATCCGCGGCGGCAATCCGGCACGGAAATACACGTCGTGTGAACGAGGTGACGTATTTTCTATTGAAATCAATAGAAAATAGGCTGTTACTTATTTCTGACTGATTTGCCGACGGATTGACGATCGTCAATCCGTCGGCAAATCCGCGGCGAAATAAGCCGTGTGAACGAGGCCTAACAGTTGTTGTAGAGTTGTGTCTACTGCTAGAACTCTGTGTGGCATTGACCTGGTCTCTAATCTGAGCTGCTGTTAACCTGCGATTTCTGAGGCTGGTGACTCGGATGAACTTCTCCTCCGCAGCAGAGGTGACTTTCTCTTACTTTCCTGGGGCGCTCCTCATGTGAGCCAGTTTCTTTGTAGCGCTGGATGGTTGTAGCCACTGCACTTGGGGACACTTTCAAAGTTTCCCCAATTTTTCAGGACTGACTGACCTTCATTTCTTAAAGTAATGATGGCCACTCGTTTTTCTTTACTTAGCTGCTTTTTTCTTGCCATAATACAAATTCTAACAGTCCATTCAGTAGGACTATCAGCTGTGTATCCACCTGACTTCTGAACAACACAACTGATGGTCCCAACCCCATTTATAAGTCAAGAAATCCCACTTATTAAACCGGACAGGGCACACCTGTGAAGTGAAGAACATTTCAGGTGACTACCTCTTGAAGCTCATCAAGAGAATGCCAAGAATGTGCAAAGCACTAATCAAAGCAAAAGGTGGCTACTCTGAAGAACCTAGAAAATAAGACAGATTTTCAGTTGTTTCACACTTTTTTGTTAAGTATATAATTCCACATGTGTTAATTCATAGTTTTGATGCTTCAGTGTGAATCTACAATTTGTATAGTCATGAAAATACAGAAAACTGTTGGAATAAAAAGGTGTCTAAATTTTTGTGTGTATGTAAAATATATA
This sequence comes from Phyllomedusa bahiana, assembly GCA_025379985.1. Lineage (NCBI taxonomy): Eukaryota > Metazoa > Chordata > Amphibia > Anura > Hylidae > Phyllomedusa > Phyllomedusa bahiana. The sequence continues at coordinate 34,586 of JAODAL010027761.1, forward strand.
TATATATATATGTGTGTGTGTGTACACCGTGGGTTGCAAAAATATTCATACCGTTTGAACTGTTCCTCATTTTAAATAGTTACAGCCACAAACTTAGATGGAATATGTCGCCAATTGTATTTTTTACTGATTAAAGGGGTTTTAGCACAAAGGCATTTCAGCCTTTCCTGCTTCAGCTTTCAGTGTGCTCAAAAGGGGGTGTGTACGATTTGTTTCAACTGCATATCCTGTGACCCAGCAGACTTGACATCACCATTCCTTTCCCTACAGTGTGCACACTGTGCTCAAACGAAGGTCTGCTTATGTAAAGAGCTATGAGTAGCTACAATGTAGCTGAGTGGTTAGCTCTACTGCCTTTAAGCATAGGGATGCTAGGTTTAAATACCTGCAGGAACATGTGGATTTTTTTTTTCCTCAATGAACATACCTGATTCATGGTTTCTTTTTTTCTCTTTATTTATTTGCACAGTTTGACTAATTACTATGGAGGAAGGAGTAGAATGACAGCACCTGGGGTTGAACACTTGCTCAGCAGTGATTGTGTGTGTGTGAAGAGTGGAAGAGTAGTGAGAAAAAAAGCAATTTTTGAAAGCAGGCCATTTGAAGTCCCATTTGTAAAAATCTATTTAGGGGACACAGCAAGCATGTGAAAGAAAGGGCTCTGGTCAGATGAGACCAAAAATGTAACTTTTTGGCCTGAACACACCATCCCAACCATGAAGCATGGTTGTGGCAGCATCATGCTGTGGGGATGCTTTGCTTCAGCAGGGACTAGGAAACTCCTCAGAGTTGACGAGAAGATGGATGGAGCTAAATACAGGGCAATCCTGGAGGAAAACCTGTTAGAGGCTGCAGACTGGGACATAGGTTCACCTTCAGGCAGGACCTAACCATGATTTTTTTCATTCATTCCTTTTGGCCTATTCCTAGCACTTGTTTTGCTATCCAGCTTGTCCTATTGCAAGAGGATTGTGAAGACCACAGCAGTGTTTTTTATACTTTCCTTCATTAAATAAGATTTGGTTTAGGTGATCCTCTATCAGAAGCACATTAAGTAGAATGAGGTGGACTTTGGTTGGAATTCAACTGGAATGGAATGGCTGTCAGACATGTAGACATGCCGTTTAGAAAACTGTGCAGTGGTCTCTTAATTTTTTCCATATTTTTTCCATATACTTATGTATGTATATAATTATATATATATATATATATATATATATATATATATATATATATATATATATATATATATATATATATATATATATTTTCTATTTATACAATAAATATGCTCATGGGGGTACATTCTGCATATATCGGTTTGAAATGTATAATATACGCCATATATTATACATACAAGCACTTGTTTTACAAGTTGCAGTAGCTATTTAACAAACAAAATAAAACCCGTCACCAGTCGTGTGTGTTGGTTAAGCTCCAGAAGGTTTGAGCTTTGGCGTATGATATCTGAAGTATTTTGCAAAGAAGCCTTAGCTAGACTCGTCAATGGGTTTTTGCAGGCCTATCTCACTAGTCTCCCACCACGGTGCATTACACCATTTAGAAAAGGAACCTGACAGTATGACAGCTGTGGCTTATGACTCTGTAAGTTCAGACCACTTCAAGCTACATTAACTAAAAGGCCTCGTTCACACGGCTTATTTGGGCACGGATTGGCGCCGTACTCCGCGCCGGATTTGCGCTTCAGTATGGCGCCAATCCGTCCCTGTCATTACGGCAATCCACTGCTCTCATAGAGAACAGTGGATTCCGTCGCTCCTCCCCGCTCGGCGAATCCGCCGGAGGGGGGGGGGGGGGGGGGGAGAAACTGACATGCACATTATTTATGCATGGTCTATGGGGCCGGGAGCGGCGCCCCCGCCGCGCTCCGGCCCCGCCCCCTATTCACGGCGGATTTGTGAGCTCAATACGGCTCACAAATCCGTCGGGAATAAGCCGTGTGAACACGGCCTTATAAACCTATACACAGCATATTAATAGATATTGAGGATGACTTTGTAGTCCTCAGGGTTGTTGTGATGAGTGTTCATTTGTTCACATTGTTTAACCCATTAATGCCAGATCAGTTTAGACACTGGGGGGCCTAATGTATGAAAACTGTCTAGGTCTAAAACTCGCTTTGTTGCCCATAGCAACCAATCAGAGCCCCCTCTCATTTTTCCAGAGCACTGTATGAAATTAAAGTTTCATAGACCGTTTTCATACATGTGGCCCTTGATGTCTTTCTGAGCAGGACAGAAATATGTTGCATGTAGGGGTTTTCTATTTGGCTGTGGCCACCAAACTGGTGGGCAGACTACACAACTTTGCAATCAGTTGTAACCAGCACAGTATAAAGTTACTGAACGATACGCAAATGCAGCTTAGGAATAGAGAGGAAGGCCAGACTCCCAGTATTCAATTTTAACATCAAGGCTTGGGCTATTAATTTAGTTATTTTTTTTTTTATTCTTAATTGGTCACTGGAATTTAGTGACTGAGCAGAGAAAAACAATCGTCTTTTTCTATTCTCATGAAATTCCATGTTACATTGTAGTTCTAGCTAACAAACAAGTGCTGGACTTTGGATAATAGAGTATTAAGGCATGTTCACACGGCTTATAATGGGCCGTATTTCGGTCCGTAATTACGCGCCGAAGTGCGCCAATTACGGGCCGAAAACGGCCCATTCATTACGGTAATTCACAGTTCTCATAGAGAACTATGGATTACGTCTCCTGTCCCCGCCCGGCGAATCCGCCGGGCGGGGAGATAATTGACATGTCACTTTCTAGCGGCGTATACGCGCCGCTAGCAGTGATGTCTATGGGCCGGCGAAGTGCCGGCCCCCTGCTTACTCCCCCGCTCCCGCCCCGCCCCCGTCCACACGGCGTAATTGCGGGGCGTAATTACGTCCCGCAATTAAGCCGTGTGAACATAGCCTTACATTAAACAAATTTACTTGTATGTCTGTTTTGTTGAGCGTGGATTTTGAAATGTTACAAGACTTAAAACAAGCTGTAGTAAATACACTAAGGCTAAGTTCACACGGCTTAAACTGGGACGTATCCCGCCCCGTATTTCGCCGCCGTACTGCGCTCAAATACCGGCGAAATACGCCTCAGTCATTACGGTAATCCACAGCTCTCATAGAGAACTATGGATTACGCCTGCTCTTCCCGCTCTCACAATACGCCGTGGGGGGAGATAAGTGACATGTCATTTACTAGCGACGAATACGCGCCGCTAGTAATGAATGTCTATGGGGCCGGCGGGCGCGAGCTCTCAAACACACGGCGTAATTGCGGGGCATAATTACGCCCTGCAATTATGCCGTGTGAACATACCCTAATGGTCACTTGGTCGGACACTTTTGTGGGGTTGAAAGGGGTAAACAAAACGTGGTCAGCTTTCTAATGTCAAACAATTAAGCATTTACTGATTTTTGGCCACATTAATGTTGTCGTAAAGGATATTTTTGAATAATTCTTCTTAGAAATCTACAAACAGATGCAATGTTAAATGCTTAAAGGGGTTGTCTACTTTCTAAAAATTACATAATGCTCCAGGGGCCCAACAAAGAAAACTTCTACTCGCCTTCCACTGGTCCTTGGTTCCAGCGCTGCATCTCTCCGGTTTTCTGTTTTCATTCTTCTACTTCTGAACTTGGATGTCACCGCTGCAGCGGTCACTTGCCTTTACTTACATCACCATTCATAGCCGTTCACTTTTGGTTGGTGACGCAAAAAGGGACATGTGACCGCTGCAGTGATGACTGCTTGTTCAGATGTAGAAGAATAAAAGCGGAAGACTGGAGAAAATGAGTGCTGGAACCGAGGACCCGAGGAAGGCGAGTATAGGTGGCTGTTGTGTGTTTGTTGTTCTTTTGTTTTTTTTAAATACTTTTTTTTTTTTTTATTGGAGCCCCAGGAGCATAATATTTTGTTTAGGAACTGGCCAAGCTTTTTCCGTATCATTATATTTTGCACTAATGGCCATGTTTGTTGTCGAGAACCACTGCCTACCTTTTCTTTATGACTTTGTTTGCTTTATGTTTTTTGCAGAATGGAAACTTTTCACTTGGTTGCAGAAAAGCTTCTTAAAGAATTTAAAGCCCTTCTTCAGCACAACCCGTCTCCTATTGGCAGTACAAGAATGTTGCAGCTCATGGCTATTAATATGTTTGCTGGATATAATTCTCAGAGAAAAGGTATGAAAATGTGTATATACATAACTGAAAATGTCACAAAATTGATATTGATTTTCAGTGATTTTATCCTTTAGAAGATGAATTGGCTCTTTTCACACTACCTCTGCAGACTTTGTCAAGGTTTCCATCATTCTTCATTCACATTTTTTGTCATTATTCGATCATTTTGATGCCAAGAGCAGCGCAGGTTGGAGCACTCTTTATGCCTTGAAAATGATGGAAACCTAGTGGGACACCATTCATATCCATTGCACATTAGATTCCGCATGGTGTCATGAATTGTCTTATAAACAGAATGCCAATATCGGCAGTGTCAACAACTAGATTAATGGCTGATGTATTTGGAAGGGAAAATTCCATTGGACAACTACATATTGCTTAAATTAAGTTTTTAAGCTTAAAAATATGATTTTATATTGTTAATTAAGGTGTTTTGTTTTTTTATTTTTCCATGCTGAGATATCTATCATATGTGTGTGTATAGATAGATAGATAGATAGATAGATAGATAGATAATATCAACATGGAAAATCAAAAACCTCGGTGGCTGGGTGAAAGATGCAAGAGTCTGTCTGGATCCAGAAACTCACTCAGCTTTTATGCACACACACCGATTACAAGCAAACAGTTCACAGGTGAGGGCGTTACCTTTAGTAGCCATTCAAACCCATTTGTGTCAACTTCTGTGTATGCTATCAAGTCAAAATCACCAGGGTATGTGAACTTTTGATCGGGGTCAATAGGATGGTTTCGGTTGTCATTATGATTTAAAAAGAGAAAACACATTAGGTTGACAGTAAATGGATTCACCCAACTTTTAACCATGAGTGGAAATATAGTTTTTGTGTTATCATCCATATTCTCTGAAAAAAGGCCAAGAAGGCAACCTTTTGAGCACAACTGTGTGCATATATATATATATATATATATATATATATATATATATATATATATATATATATATATAGAGAGAGAGAGGTAGATAGATAAATAATTTATGTATGCATATATAGATTTGGCCTCATATTACTGCTGTCCAGGGCATAGACCTGTTCATATAGATGTTACATATGTGATCCTGTGTGCTGTGAGCTGCCTATGTAGTGTAGTATACTGCAATGCATGGCACTAGTCTCACTTGTTACATAAGACCTATAAGTCCTGCTTTTGAGTAGCCTAAAAGCTCACCTAAGGCACATTTGAACCATGGTTTATGAATTTGTGCCAGTAAAGTTTCCGTTGCATGTGATGAATAGAGCCATTCTCCCCCATTCATCCATCAAATATTTTTTAATCCACGTAATTAAGAACATTAATATTTTAAAGTGCGGCGGGCTAGATAAGGATAAAGAAACTTTTTCTCTTTTCGGAAGGATAACCTGTCCATTTTCATAAGGAGAAATAAAAAATCCCCTTCAGTTATCAATCCCTATTGCTGTGTTCCTTTTGACTAGGCTGGATTCACATGTGCAGAGCAAACACTAGGGGAAATTTTTCTACCATGTCCCTTCTATTGGCCAGTAAATGGTAAACTCGCCAACAACCTCAAATGTGAATCCAGCTTTATAGTGTTTGCTGTATCAAGGCTTTCTTTCATCAAAAATTTAAGGCAAAAAACAAGTATACACCCCACACATTTCTACGCTTTTTTTTTAATTAATTGACGGGAAAAAAATGACATCCAAGATGTTTCTCTGTGGCAGAGGGTTCCCTTCACTTTTTAACATAATTCTTTGTCATGACCCTAAAGGAACAAAAAGAAAATGTCAGTGGTTTCTTTAATGTCTGCTCTTCCCTGTACTTGAGGTTTGATATTTTTTTTTTTTCTTTGCACTAGTTTCATTTTTTGCACTTACAAAAAAAAATTCCATGCTCACTTTAGCACTCCCTGCTTTTCCAGTGCTGACTGTGCTGGAAGTCTGCCCTGGTGTCTGTTTTACATCTGCGAATGGCATGTGACCAGTGCAGCCATTCAGTGGCTTCAGCAGTCTTGTGTCAGTACATTAATAGAGAAAAAGCAGCACAACCAATATTCAGACAAGTAGTGATTTAATCACGCAAGTCAGTACATGCTTTTTTTTTTGACATTACATTGATATGAACACTCTCGACCATTCACTTCCAAGCTGTGATGTCCAGGCAATGCCACTTGACCACTGAAGCCGCTGGTAGGTTGTTCACATGCTGTTCACTGCAGCTAGCTACAAACAGATTAGGGGAGACTGTCAGCAGCATCAGTGCTAGAATGGGGGTGCTATGGCGAGTGTGCTTTTTTTTTTTTTTTTATAGTAGCCTGAAGAGGTTTTCTTGCAATCTCAAAGAACCACAGCCAGCTTTAGACTCACCCTTCCTGGTTAGTCTATGGGTGGATCTATAGTAGTGATGGACATATCAGTTCTGCTATTCCTAGCCCGGTTACACTGACTGGAGATGTATAAAGTGTATTACACAAAGCTGCAGAGCTCTAAAGAGTAAGGCAATGTCTACACTGTATGCAAAAAGGATCATGTTTTAGGATCCAAAACACGAAAATCGATCATTAGGCCAGGTGTCACTACAAACGGCGGCCCTCAGCGTTGAAACAACTCCATAATCCACTGTTTATAGGATACATAAATAGCAGATGGAGTTGTAGTTTCCCAAACGGTGGCGCCGTTTGAGGATGCCTGATTTAGGCAGCCCATAGACTTTAAAGGGGTTTTGCCACAATCTCATCTCCTAGCCCCTGCATCCAGCTCTTCAGCTCTGTGTGCTCAGAACTGGGCGTGTGTGATTTGTTTGAATTGCATATTATGTGACCCAGCAGGATGACATCACCAGGCCTTTCCTCTCTGTAGTCAAAGAAAGATCTGTTTATGTATAGAACTGTGAGTAGCTACAATGTAGCTCAGAGGTAATGTTTTTCCCTCAATGCACAAAGGTTCTAGGTTCAGATCCCTGCAGGAACCAAACTTGTGGATTTTTTTTCTCTTTATCAATGCACAGACCTCATTGAGGTTTCTTTATTTTAATTTATTTGCATCGTTTGACAAATAACTAAGGAGCACAGAGGACGGAAGTAGAGTGACAGCACCTCGGATTTTAACACTCAGTAGCTACCTGAGAGGAGAGGTGATGTCTGAGCATTTCTGGCCAGGACTGAGGAGCTCTCAGCTCTGGTCGTATCTCTTGGAGACGAGCTGTAAACAATGGATCACTAAAGGAGCAGCTAAGACAAAAACGGTCCAGAATTTTTAATAATGGTGAAAATGTTTATTATTTAATTTGCAAGCTTCCCACGTCAATTCTACTTCATGGCAAAACCCCGTTAATAGAAAAAACGACCTGTAGTTTTTTCTCAGCTTGTTTTCTGGCGCCAGCATATTTGGGAACATGTTCCTAAATACGCTGGGGTTTTGCTGTCCATTTCCCATACAATCAGTTGTATGGGCCGACGGCAAAAAAAACCCCGAGAACCAACCCTGTTTTTTGACAAAACAGTGACAAAAAACGCTGTCGTGCATCGAATAAAGAAACGGTCGACTTTCGGATGTTTTTTTTCCGATGCTGTGGGGATCCGGCCTAAAAGCGTTTCATTTACTTTCATTAAACAAAGTTGTTGCTAGAGATAAGACTTTGCAGGGAGTGGCTCACCATGGTCGATCTGACTGATTGATTGACGGCAGCTCGGAGCAATGAGTGATAAGAGGGAACAGGAAGAGGTGGTTGGTAACCAGAGATACTTGTATACTCTAAAACCTTCTTTATCTCATGACCCAAAGCAAAATCTAAACAACAATGTGTTTTGTAATAGTCTTTTTTTTTTTCTTTTCTTTTTTTTTTTTTTTACCTTCCTTTAAATGTTAAAAGCCAATCATTATAGTGATAAGACCCCTTTAAACTTGAATATAAATATCCTGAACAAGCCTTTAGACTACATCACTTGCAGATATAAGTTGTGTGGAGCTCAGAAGTGGTAAGTGTAGTGGAAGATGTGTAAGGCTATGTCTCCACTGCACACAAAAACGTCCAATTTTTCAGCACTTTTCGTTTTCAAAAAACGCTGAAAATACGACTGAAAAGAGATCTCATAGACTTCTATAGTAAAAACGTCCTGTTGTCTCCACAGAACGTCTTTTATTTTTCTGCTCGTTTTATTTGCTGGACGTTTTTTGAAACCTGTTTCAAAAAATGACTGAGCAGGGCAGAAAATTTACTATAGGAGTCTATGTAAAGGGGCAGACATTTTTTGGCTCGGTTTTTGCAGAAATACATAGCAAATCTATTGCCTTGCATCTCTGCAAAGAAAAAAAAAACGCAAAAAAGGACGTTTTTTTCAGCAGCTTTTCACAGACAGTTGACAAAAACCTCAGTTTTATGAACGTTTTTAGGATTTCAGGTCTTTTTTTGTCCACCGCCGTGTAGACATAGCCAAATAGAGCACTTAATACAACAACTTATGCCATGTTCACACGGCTTATTCAAGCCGTAATTGCGAGCCGGATTGCGCTCGCAATTCCGGCTTGAATAAGGGGCGGGGCGGGGGCGCTGCCCGCCGGCCCCATAGACTTGCATTATCCACGGCGCGTATTGCGCCTGGATAATGTGCATGTCAGTTTCTCCCCGCCCGACGGATTCGCCGAGCGGTAAGGAGCGACGGAATCCACTGTTCTCTATGAGAACTGTGGGTTACCGTAATTACTGCGACGGATTGGAGCCGTACTGCAGCGCAAATCCGGTGCGCAGTACGGCACCAATCCGTGGTGAAATAAGCCGTGTGAACGGCCCCTTAGGGTGCTTTCACACAGCGCAGTTTTGGTGCAGTTTTAACTGCGCTCCAATTATACTGCATTATTACCAGCAAGCTTCTTTCACTTATCTAAACTGTTTGGAAAGTGAGTAACCAATCAGTGTGTTTGTATCCACAAGACTTCAAACACAGTAATTGATTACTTACCTGAAACACTTTTCTGAACAATTTAGGCAACTGAAAGAAGCTTGCTGGTAATAAAGGCAGTTTAATTGAAGCGCAGTTAAAACTGCACCAAAACTGCGCTGTGTGAAAACAGCATAAGGCAAAAATTCAAGGTTTTATAGGTATGTGGTGCAAATTTTTTTTCTTATTTTATGGCAGCAGAAACTGAACATTGTCCGGCTTGATTTTTTAATTTTTTTATTTTGCAGCTTTCCTTGTTGAAAGGTTTAAGACTTTTTTTTCTTTACCTCAAACTCTATATAAACTTTTAAAGGGATTACATACCCCGTTCCAAAGGGCGCTGCAGTTCCACAAATGACTAACAGGTGGCAGTATACAGTGACCTTTAATACCAGCTGTTTTATATCCAAAGGAAAATGTGCATTAAACACCATAGTTCTGGATTTTACAGAAGTATAGATGTTATATGAGGTAATCTGAGTTTTGAAAGAGTGTTTGATAATGCAAGAGGGAAATTATTAAGAGATGGTAAAGTTGCCAGTGATGAAGTTTAGTGGTCATTACTTTTCTTCCTCTTTCCTCAGCCTTGTAGTTGTCCCCGACTGGAGGTCAGTAAACGCCAGAACTTTCATTAATGAAGTAACCTATTGAGGACTCATAAAATAGTCTGGCTATGTCATTGGAGGAGGAGGGAGCAGGTTCCCCTGTACTTCCCTGTAGTTTGAGATTCTTTTTCACTAGCGTGCATTTCTGCCTTGTATGCACAGTTGTCGTAAATTATAATATTTTTTTTAAATATTTCGTAGTAGTGAAGCATTGAGAACAAAGGCTTTCTTAAAAGCTTGCGTCCCTATGCACAATTGGTGCACGGTTAATGCCGTCTGTTTAGGAATGAATGCCTTATTACCAGTATTCGCCGTGGGTGCTGGCACAGGACTGCGGAAACTAGAGTTGCTGTGTGGCACAGAGGAGGAATGCCACTACTGCAGGCTGATTTTCCTTCACTTGCATACACTGGAGTTCCTGCTGTTAGCGAGACTGAAATGAGACCCTAATGCTGAGAGATTTAGGAGTTCGGCATAATAGGCGTGTAATCCTCTACGCATGCACCAACACGTGTGTGAATGATAATATTACCGGAGCAGCAGTTCCCAGTAGCTCCGTCAGCTTCCAAAGTGCAGCTTGTGCTTGGCCTTTACTTAGACGCAGCATCACACCAAATCCGTTCTACTGAATGCTGTTGACAGATGATCGCAATGCCAGAGTTGTCTAGTTTAGAAAATGATTTTAAAGAGAATGACTTCTTGTTTAAATAATGTTTTATGTAACACAAATATATATATATATATATATATATATATATATATATATTGTATATATATATTATATATATATATTATATAATTATTTTTTTTTATTATTTTTTTTTTTATTCCAATTAATATGTAATATGTATAAAAGAACAACCTGCAGTTTTCACTCTGGCCACTAAGCTTAATAATAAAATAAACACTGAAAAACAGAACCATCCCATAAACTGAATAATAAAATATATACATTTTATTGAATATATTAAAATATAATAAAATCCCCCCACACAAAAATATATATAAACACCTAATCCATGACCAAAAGTACATAACATAAATAATACATAAATAAATATACCTTACAGGAACACACATAATCAATATAGCCACCATTAGTATTCTAGTGTATTGCCAGTTTGTTGATAGGTGTGGTAAGCTTAATAATATTCTGACACTTCCTGCTCTGTAGAGATCACTTCCCAGCAGTCTCCTCAATATCAGCACAAGCAGGATTACAATGAAAGGTGTGTAGATATTCACAACCCCTGCACAAAGACGTCTTCCCAGGTGACTGAGCATCCGCTTAACACTGTTCATAGAAGTCAGTGAGTTATCTCCTGTTTACAGGCTCCTATGGTTTATGTAGCTTCAGTAAAGCATATCCCGAAATGCTGTTAAAATCAGTTCAGGCACTATGGCTAAACCAATAATCATATATACAGAAAGCAAAATCTACAATCAGAAAATAGACACCGCTAAGAAATAAGGAATATGTATTAAAATCTGGTTTTAATTAGTGGTAAAAAACAAACTGCTAATACAATTACTTTAAAGGGGTGTTCCCACCTTTGATGGCATATCGATAAAATACGCCATCAAAGTCGGATAGGTGCAGGTTCCATACCGCTTTCTCAGAAACAGGCCCACAGCAGTCTCGGCACAGAATGGAGAGCTGGTTGCACCTGCGCAAGACTCTCTGTTCTGTTCAATGGGAGTTCTGAGTACAGGTGAGCACACAGCTATATTCTGAGCTACCATAGAACAGAATGGAGAGTTGTGTGCACTTGCGACCAGTTCTCCCTTCCGAGCTGATATCTTCATGGGCCGTTCCGAAAATGAGTGCAGGTTCCACCTCTAGGATCCGCACCGGTCAGGCTTTAATGGCATGTTACATAAAAAAGAGAAAAGCCAGCGCACCAAAATATAAATTCTTGCTGCTGTGGGGTCCATGCACGTACTGCATCTGGAGTGAACGCCAAGGCAATACAAACTTGTAAGGAGGGTACAGCACTGGAGAACTCCCAGCCATAAAATAAAAGTTTATTGGAAATCCATAAAAACCAGCATCGAAGCAGGAGGAGAAGTGCTTACCACTTCTTACCACTCTTACTCATAGCATATCACATATGATAAAGTGAAGGTTTAAATACTATAACTAATCTAAAGTCAGCACACTCACCTGAATCTCCCACGACTCTGCCCATCGCCCTGACAGGATGACAACTTCCGGGCTGGAAGCAGCTCGGAAGTGATGCAAGTGCATGCGCAGTAGGAGGCAGCATGCTAGTCCTGGAAAGGGCAGGACATGCGCATTGCACATCGCGAATCCCAGCCGGGATGGAGCATATTCCATGAATATACCATCAAAAAATATGGTGAGAACATCCCTTTACGTTTTATAAAATATAATTTAATGTGTAGTTATCCTGTTGTGCACAATCACTCATTTCTGGTTTGTTTGTTGATGATTTGTTTTTTTTTTTTTTCTTAAGTCTTTAAAAATGCCAAATGTAATAACTGTTTCATTGTTCTTATTACCCCCCACTCCTCTTCCCCGTGAGCGTGACATATATAAGTTCTAAAAGGGAAATTCCACATGTTTGACATATACATGGCTTGTTTTATCACCATATCTGCTGATACATTGATTTTTAGGGTTTCCTTAATTTGAAGTAAAGCACAAATGTTTCTAGTTTAGATGCCCTAGTACAAAATCTTCATTTTGTCAAGAACTTTATGACTTAAAGGAGTTGTCTCATTACGAGCTTTCAGCCTGTCAGTGTCCCTGGTAAGTTGAACTGAGGGGCGTGCTTCTTGGTCTGTCTGTTCTGCTCCCTCTCCCCCCTCCCATCAGCACACAGGCAGCTACGTAACTTCTATACAGGGGGGGAGGGGGTTTGCTCTCAGAGTTCACCCTGTGTGTGCCTGCCTAGGTCTGTTACAGGAGAGGGCTGATCTATGAGTGTAGAGAGGAATATGAAGCTGTGTGCTAATAGAGCAGAGGGGATGCATGTGTTCCTATATCCCCTTGCTTAGCTTACAAGTCTCCACATCTCCAGCAACAACAAGGGCAGTGTTACTATACTCAGGATGTGTCCCTAATACAGGAGAACATAAAGTATTCACATGCCCCCTGATCTCTATAGTATTAGTATAGTCACAGTTCCAAAGACATATCATGATTATAGTAACAGACAGGGTCACTGCTGTCACATCCATCTGTGAGAGAGGAAGAAGCAGGCACACACAGGGTTAATCCAGGCAGTAAGGACACAGACACCAGAGTCCTCCTCCCCCTCCAGAAGCATTCTGTGTGGGAGGGGCTCTCTGCTCCGACCTGTCTTCAAAGGTGATGAGTCATTCAGACCTGACAGCCAGTAAGATAAGGATCAACAGGTCGGCTGCTATAGAAATTTGAGGAGCTGATGTAGTAATACTAACAGGGCTAGCTCAAAATCAGTAGGACATTTGTAATGAACATATATTGCAAAGCTGCTTGTTTTTTAAAGATCTTTAAATTAAAACCCAATCATTGTAGCGAGACAACCCCTTTAAGCTGTCTAGTCAGGAGCTCAAAATGAATGCATAACCAGTCACCTACAGGTGTTACTTATGTTGCTAAGCCTTACCTGTTGTTATAGTTGGCTTCCTAAGGGCAGAGCTGTGATCACTACTGGGCCTATAGGGAATTCACGGTAGTCCAAGACACACATGCTGCCTCCTGATTGGCTCGGCCTGCTGCTCTTTCCCCTTCTTACTCCTCAGATTGGCAGCTGTGTATTAAAACTAGCCAGACTTTTCTTTTATTAAAATATAAAAAAATTACTGTGGATTCCCCAAACCTTTATAACTTAAGGGGGCGTCATGTTTGAACAACCTCTGTCGATAGTTGGGGCACATGGATGTTATAAAGGGGCTTTCCTAAGCGTGCCACACTGGAGAGCTAATTTGTGAAAGTGTTTTTGGTGTGTTTTTTTTACTTGCAGTACTGCACTGAAATTAATCTGCCTTTATGACCAGCAAGCTTCTTTCAGTTATAATTGTTTAGAAAGGTCTTACAAGTGAGTGATGAATTATTGTGTTTTGTGGAGCATTTTTTTGGTGCATTTTTGATGTGTTTTTGAATGCGTTTTTTGGTACAGAAATGTACAGCATTAATTGCTGTGCCTTTCTGCACAAAAAAAACGCACCAAAAAACGCTCCATGTGAAAGCAACGTTAAACACTGTAATTAACAAAAAGTCAATGCGTGGGGAGCTGATAGCAAGGTCTGAAGATTATAAAGTATGGATAACTAAAGCACTAGTGAGAGTGATGATTATTAGGTAAGTAACACACACATAGTGAGGGAAATGACCCTTAGTAATGGGGAGCCTGAAGAGTCCATAAAAGTGAACCTGCTTTGTTGTGTCCTGAGAGTAGGGTGTGAGAGAGGTTCATGGAATTTTGAAGCAGAATTTCTGAGTAATAAGCAATAAAAATACGACAAGAGAAAGTGTTCCTGACCACACCCACATACAGTTATTTCTATTTTGCCCTGTGCACACATTGATGCATTGAAAGTTTTCCGTCACTGTATAAGGGTGAAGTAAGTAGGACTTCCAACGTCTCTTAAAGGGTTTGCTTTTTATGTTAACAATCTTGCAAAAAACAAGTCACTTTGCAATATATGTCTATTAACAATGTCCTACCTATTCTGAGATATCTCCTCCTTTATTGACTGCTTCAGCTCCCCAGGTCGCTATAGCTACAGACCTGTTCAACCTCTCAGGATAGGCTGCCATCACTGGTTGCTATAGCTACAGACCTGGCTTCTATTGCAGTCTGGTAGAAGCCAGTAAACGCCCCTAAATTCAAAGTGAAACCAAGAAAACAGGACTGAGGTAAGATGAATCCATGTAGTGAGACAACCTCTTTAAGAAGTCCTATCCATATTTCCTCTGCTTCCTATATATCACATAGCTCTGTTTCCATCCCTCTATCACATCCTGCTCTCACATAGGGCAGCATAAACCCCCTGACACATTACCTTTAAATGATTATTTGCTTTTAGTTCTGTTTATCTATTAACTGTTATGGGATCATGGGACTGAGGTGTTTTGCCCTTAGGACAGAGCATCAGATTGACAAACTATCTTAATCTGAGTCTTTCAATAGCCCCTAATAATTTATCTGATGAATTGAAATTACTTCTTCTTTCTGACAGTGGGCCCTGTTTTGGAGGGGGCCTGGTGTTATGTGCATATTGGCTCTCCTCCAGAAGAAAGGAAGAACTTTCTAGTGCCACCCGTACACATGGCTGTCTGGTTTGGCTGAGATCTATACTCTTTAAGACTCTTTAAAGGGGTTTTCCCATATTACAGTCATAGCATATTGACAGGATATGCTATAATTGTCTAATAGATCCCACCTCAGAGACCTGTACTTATCTCAAGGATAGGATTCCCCTTACCCTTCCACCCCATTCATGCTTCTGCTGTGGCTGCACAGAACTAAAATGTCGGAGATGGGAATACCACTATGGTATTGGGTTGGACATTGACTTACAGGTGGCACTAGACAGACAGCTTTCTTGCTTGTGACGGAGAGCTAATTATTGCCTGGAAGGCTACCTCCTTTGTAAGGGGAACCAGTACCATAGAGGCGGTGGTCTAGTTATACCAGGAGTAGTTGTCTAGGTAACATCTGTAAACCCCTTTTTCCGTGCAACCTTTCTCAGTTTTGCATGTAGCATAGTGCATTACATGGTGAAGAACAACTACCATGTAATAGGGAGTTATGGCAGTTTTTTTTCTGTATACTGCCAGTACAGTACCAGTCTTGTTGTTTCAAACCTAAAGACTAGGGGCGAGATGTCCAAAAATTGGCGGTGCTACGTCGGTTTTTAGGTGCATTAAATAAGTGTAAAGTGCGCCAGAAAGTCTGACCCTATCAAAAATCTGGCGTCAGGTATAGCTTTCATAGTAAACATAATGCACCTAAAAATTATGCGCTGTGCACCTCCATAAAGCAATGTGCCTATTGAGGCGCGTAGCACATCATTACAAGTGTATATGTGTTAGGCGCATTTCACATTTTACAAGTATGTGTTAGGCACATTACAATTATGTGTTAGGCACATTACAAGTATGTGTTAGGCACATTACAAGTATGTGTTAGGCACATTTCATATACATGTAATGATAAGCTATGCGCCTCTATAGGGGCATTACATACTCTACCAATGAAATGTTTTGTGCCGCGATTAGCGCAAATCGCAAATCTATGGGAGTAATAGAGATAGCCGGGTGCTGTACTTGGCTATCCCCGTTGCTCTCAAGATAGGCGAAGGTCCTAGGGGTAGGACCTGCACCTATCATACATTTTTGACATATATATTCCTAAATGTGTGAGATGGGAACAACCCTTTAAACGGGTGTTCTCCCCATGCTATTTCACAGAGTCATAGCTAGCTTCAGCCTCAAACTTTCTGGTTAGGCTGTGGGTTTTACATTAGATTGGCATGTCAATTATGCTATTCCTAGCTCATTCTGTTAGTGATATGAGTGCAGGAGGTTTGTAAACTGTATTGCATAAGGCTACAGAGCCTTAAAGGATTAGAGTTGCTCAGTAAGTAATGTAAACCAGCTCCTGTTTTACTGATCACACACAGCAGTGAGTGACCTCACCATGGTCGGACAGGGTTGCTGCAGCAATGAGCAATGTAACCTAGAGAAACTTGAATGCACAAGCAGTAGATAAGGTCTCCTAAGCAAAGCAAAATCAGAACAGCAATGTATTTGGCAATAAACTTTATTTATTTCTGCCTACATGTTTAAAGCTAATCATTGTGGTGAGAAAACCCCTTTAAAGGGGTTGTCTCACTACATTGATTTGTTCTGTTTTCTTGGTTTCATTTTGCATTCAGGACTGCAGTAGAAGGTCTGTAGCTATAGTGACCAGTGCTGACAGCCTATCATGAGAGATTGAACAGGTCTGTAGCTATAGCGACCTGAGAAGCTGATGCAGCCCATACAAGAGGGGATATCTAGGAATAAGTAGGACACTGGTAATTTGTTTTCCAAGATCTTTAACATAGAAAGCAATCCTTATCGTGAGACAACCCCTTTAAGGATAAGACCTACTGTCTGTCTTGCTTCTCAATCCTGGTGACTTTTTTATGTCATCATCTTCCCGATTGCTGTGCTTGTGATTACACCCATGTCATGGTAATTAAATGTCTTCATAGCAATAGTAAACCCTGCACTTCTGTCAAAAGATAAATGACTGTGAACTTTTCCTCTTCTATTTCAAGGGAATGAGAAACTCAAGGGAACAGGTTTGTCATTCTCATGTGATGATTAGGCAGAAGCTGGAGTGGGCAACTCCTCTCTGGTTCTTACTTTTCCAGTTTTTAATCCCCGGTCTGTCATGTGTGCAGTCTCTGTTTAACCTCTTTGTTAACTTTGAATAGTTGGTGTCATTAAGGCTGCCTGGATTTGAACCATAATGCCGAGCTGCTCTTGGTCACATGAATACCAGAGCTGGCATTTAGCTTACTCTATAAAGCGAGAGAAAGCAGCTGCTCTCTCTGATCCTCAGTGTTGGCTCCTTATAGAATTTTCCAGGTTTGAGAAATGGTCCAGAAAAATACCCAATCTTTTCTTTTATTAAAATATTTTAAAATTACCGTGGATTCCCCAAACCTTTATAACTTAAGGGGTCGTCATATTTGAACAACCTCTGTCCATAGTTGTGGCACACGGATGTTATAAAGGGGGTTTCCTAAGCGTGCCACAATGGAGAGCTAATTAGTGAGCATTTTTGGTGTGTTTTTTTACTTGCAGTACAGCACTGAAATTAATCTGCCTTTATTACCAGCAAGCTTCTTTCAGCTATAATTGTTTAGAAAGGTCTTACAAGTGAGTGATCAATTATTGTGTTTTGTGGAACGTTTTTTTTGGTGCATTTTTGATGCGTTTTTTTGTGCAGAAATGTACAGCATTAATTGCTGTGCCTTTCTGCACAAAAAACGCTCCATGTGAAAGCACTCTTAAACACAATAATTGATCACTCACTTGTAAGTATGCTTTCACACAGCGCAGTTTTGGTGCAGTTTTAACTGCGCTCCAATTAAGCTGCCTTTATTCCCAGCAAGCTTCTTACAGTCTAAATTGTTCAGAAAGGTGTTTCAAGTAAGTAATCAATGACTGTGTTTGAAGTCTTGTGGATTACAAACACACCAACTGATTCCTCACTTTCCAAACAGTTTAGATAAGTAAATAGCTTGCTGGTAAGAAAGGCAGTTTAATTGGAGCACAGTTAAAACTGCACCAAAACTGCGCTGTGTGAAAGCACCCTAAGGGCATGTTAGTGCTGGCCGTGGGTTTTTTTCTCCGCGATGAGCAGAGAAAAGCCCTCCCCATTCCCATTCACATGCACATAGTCCGTCTGAAAACCGGACGGAAGAAGGAGCATGTTCATACTGCTGGCCGCCCGAAAAAGATTGAAGAACTGCCGGGCGGAAAACCTGTGCAGTGGGGACTGCTGCATGGGTTTTCCATAGAAGCCCGTTGTGCTCGTTTGCGGCCGGTTTTTCAGACGTTGTGAAAAAACGCGAACCGTCTGAAAAACCGTCCGCAAACCCGTGCCGTGGGGACATGCCCTACCACCTTTCAAAGCAGTTAAGATAAGTGAAAGAAGCTTGCTGGTAATAAAGGCAGTTTAATTGCTGTGTAGTACTACAGGTGAAAAAATGCACCAAAAACACCACAAAACCGTTCCGTGTATTTGAGAGTATACAAATAGGCACCCAGCTTCTTGGTCCAGCAGTCATATGACCGCCAGGGCTCGGTAGTTGCAGATGCTGCTGGATCTTATTAGACCCAGATCAGCTCTGCAGTGACTTCAAGGGGCAGAAAAAAAAAGTTATATAAAATTTTCTCCCAGAGGTTATATTCTGGCCTTATGGGGGCACAATATGTAAAATAAAATTTAAAAACACACACAAAAATATTAATAAACAAAACCGTGATATGCCAAAACCCCAACTTTTGGCTTAACCCTCGATTACCCAAAAACTTTGTATCGCCTATGTATAAATGTCTGACAGAAAAGTGACACAATTACAAAACTTCTTCTGGCAATTGTTTTTGCAAGATCTTTAACATAAAAAGCAGTCCTTGTAGTGAGACAACCCCTTTAAGGGTCAATGCACATGAGATGGATTTGTCGTGGATTTTACTGCTGATTTTTCTACATAGACTTCAGTGGCAGAAGGCAAAATTCACAGGAAAGGTTTAGCTGCAGATTTTAGTGCAAATTTTAATTTCTTTTATTGATGTAAATGTAGAAAAGTCGACAACAAATCTGCCTCGTGTAAACTGAAGTTAAGAATTTACAGGCTGCTGAATGTGATATTTTTAACTTTATTTTTTTAAATTGTTATATTTTAACAATTTGGCTGCTGTCCTTGGCATGGATTCCCTTTTCAAATTAATGCAGAATTTGCAGTGGAATCCAGTCAGATTTTCTTCCATGTGAACACAGCCTTATATGCACCGTTTGGCCTCTGCTTGAAATGAGGGTTGTCCAATCTTGTAAGGTGTTGTGGGACACAGTCCAAACGTGTATTGCTAGCAGAATTTTTTGTATTGCTGGTACAAATTAGTCATGCGTTTCCTCTCTCCAGACTGTGCACGGACAATGGTGAGATATTTCAACGCCTGGCATGGGATCATATCTGCTGCCCGTCTTATCCACCTCTCTCCTCGCTACTCCTCTGCCTCTCCCCTCTGCCAATCCCTTCACTGGCTTCCCATTGCCCAGCGAATTCATTTCAAGCTACTAACTGACCTACAAGGCTCTCCATGACTCTCCCCCCATACATCTCTGCCCTAATTTCCAAATATCTCCCTCACGCACTCTCGCTCCTCACAGGACCTTCTCCTCTGCTCTCCCCTTATTCAGCTCCTCACACAACCCTCTTCCAAGACTTCTCCAGTGCTTCACCCCAATTTTGGAACTCATGCCCAAACAAATCGCTCTCTCCAATCTACCAGCCCAAAAGCAACCTGAAAACCCATTTCTTCGGCTTGCCTATAACCTTCACCCAAACCTTTTCACACCCC
>JAODAL010027762.1:0-54408 GCA_025379985.1 Phyllomedusa bahiana
ACCAATTTTTTGATGCGGGGGGTCGGAGAAAAGTTAGTTATTTTATATCGATCTAACTTTTATATGTAGATTTATAATGGAGTCTACCAGCATAATGTCATTGGATGATGTGTTCTGAGTTTGATTTTAGTTACATACATTGCTCTGCTAACCCATAATACGATAAGGTGCCCCCTTTAGGTTTGTGTTTCCAAAAATTCTGTGTTCTTCTGCCTGACCTTACAATAATATTACCGTTATACAAAGAGTGAATATACTTCAGTGTCCTCTACTGCAAAAAATCTACCCAGCTGTTTTGATGTTATGCATAAATATATGTGGGGTGATCTGTAGTAAATGCATTTCAATATATGCAGCCAAGGCAATGGTGGAAGTGGGGAAAGGGCTGTCTGTGCAGGTTGATAGAATACAATGAATGTATTTGAATCTGCTTTTATGTCAAGAATTCGCTTTGAAAAAATTGGTCACCTTAATACATAATTTCTCTTTTTTTATTTGAAGACATAACTGGCGCCAAGAGGTTATAAGAACTTTAGTGGAAGTACTGAATTATAATATGTGATTGTTAGGTGTTAAATAAGAAAAATTAAAAGGCTATTCTTCAGAAAGGGTTTTGTCCACAGTTGGGGATGATTTTGGCCAAATCCTCTATTTCAGAAAACACAAGTGAACTTGGCATTCGATCCTCATATATGAAATCATTGTGTCGGGCATGAGGTCTTTCGAGTAGAGTCATAGTCATTGAAGCAGAAGAAATGCAATGGAAATGAACCTTAGATGTGAAATAAGAAAACTATAAAGTGACTATTACTTTAGTAATATTAGATGTCCACAGTTATTGATGAATTTTGGTCAAATCCTCGATTTCGGAGGTCGGTGGGTTTGGACATGACCCAAAGCGATGAAATGTTGTGTCGAACTTTTGAATGTTTGCTTTTGGGTTTGTGGTGAATAGAACAAATGTAATGGAAATGAAACTTGATATATTTGAGCTGTATCTTCAGAATGAATGGGAGACACTGTCAGAAGGAGTTGGGTTTCTCGAGAAAGTCCTAACCTGGCTGTGAAGAGGGAGAGATGGGCAGTGTAGTGTAAAGTTGTTGAGATAATGAGAGTGAGCGTGTGGAATGAAAGAGATGTATTTCAGGAAGAGAGAGGTGTTTACGTTGTGGGAGGCACAGGAATGTAGTGGAAATATTGGACTGAGGCATGTCGGTTGCATTTGGACCAGAGAAATGGGTTGCCAGCCTGAAGTGGTAAATAAAATGCACGTAGGAGACAGACGATGGGGATGGGAAGAGCTGAACGCAAGATGGAAATGTATATAGACAGAAATAACTTGGAGGCAGTTAGATGGGAATGTTTTATAGAAATAACGTGTAGATATACAAATAAGGGAAGAACATATTCAGATGAATGATGTCATGAAATACCTGCTACATGGAGTGATTTTGCAGAACATAGAAGTCAATGGTTGCTAGCGTGACGAGGGAGGGCAATAACAAACAATGTAATAGTAACATGCATGAATGTTAACCATAAAACAGTACACTAATTCGTAGACTGGAGATAGGCAGATGAATAATATAGTCATGGGATACTAAAACAAGCACAAGTGCATATTTCCACTGTAATAGCAGCAAATGCTAGCTGCCACTTTAAAAGTGGTCTACCTGTTCCAGCTGTAATGCGCCTAGAAATGCCGTAGCGAAGCTATAAATCTATAGCTTCGCTATGGTTCTAGTGCGCCCGCCTCCCACACGCCCCCCGAAATCAGGTGCATTACAAAGTGGGATACTAAAACAAGCACGAGTGCAGATTTCCACTGTAATAGCATCAAATGCTAGCTGCCACTTACCTGGGTAGGAGATGCCACATCCCATTTGTAGATATGGTGATCATGTATCATGCACATTAGTTACATAGGCTTAAAGTCATCACATATACAACATGCAAAGAATTATCTAGTAGAAAAAAATGATTCTGCACCTTGTACAAACCTCTATCATGTACCCCCTCATAAAATTGAGGTTTCTTTTTTAAAGTAAAAAGGTCCAAAAAAATTAAAAGCTAAAATATAAAATTTTATACATACACTTATCTTTGAAAAATACAAACCCTAAAAAATACCAAAATAATGTACATACCAAATGTTAAATAAAAATGTACAAACAATACTGTACATACATGTTCATTCCCAAAAATTCAATTTTATAAAACTTCAATACAGATTTTTTTCAATTTTTTCTTATGCAATTAATATAAAACCCAAAAAGTTCCAAAAAATTTTAAAATTATTTTGCCTATTGTATACAAAATTTCCACAGAGCTTTCAATTTCTTGGGCTACAAAATTGGTTTTGGGGTAAATCTTTTTGAATTTTGGGGTTTGAAAAGGAAATTTTGGGGGATGGGTTGGTAACCCCTCTAGGGAGGCCACCTTTACCCCAGCGTTTTTTGCCATCCGTTTAGGGGGTTTCCCATCAGGATACCTGGGGCAAAAAGGGAAAAACCTTAAAACATACCCCCCAAAAAAACAAAGATTTTTTGTTGTGGGGCCCCAGGGGGAAGGGCAATTTCAAAAAATGGGAAAAATTGAAAGAACGTTGGAAATGACAAAACCTTGGTTTTTAAATAGCTTTTTTAGGCATCGTTTAAATGCGGGAAATGTAAGAACCTGTTCGTTTTGCAAGGGGGACATATTTTTCAGGGGGCAGTGGGGAGCCAAAAAACCACAAAAAACTGGGTTCATTTAACCCAAAACCCTTTACCCTGGGCTGGGTGTTCTTCCCGCAAAGGGCATACATAAAAGGGGCAGTGTAGAGCCAAAACCACAAGTCTGGCTAGGGGACCACCCCTTTTTTTGGTCTGGCCCGTTTTTTCTGCGGTCAAAAAATACAGGGCAGTTTAAAAGCCCAATATTCCCAAAGGCCCTTGGGTCAGGCACACCTTTAACCCTGGTTTTGGCTGTTTATTCTTTCAGGTCAAAACCAAAAGGGGCAGGTAGGCCAATACCTAAAAAGTTCCCCTTCAGGCACCAAACCCTTTACCCCGGACTGCCTTTTTTCTGAGGTCCCTAAAAAATTTCGGGCGTTAGTTTTTCCCAAAACCCCAAGCCGGCTCAAAGGGACCACCTTTACCCCGGGTTTGGGTGGGTTTTTCTGCAGGTCATACAATAAAAAAAAGGGCCGTGTAGGCTTTAAAACCAACCCAAATTTTGGGGTCAGGCACCACCTTAAACCCCGGTCTTTTTCTTCTGCAGGGTTTAGAATTAAACAGGGGAGTTTTAGAGCCAAAACCAAAGTCCCGGCTTTAGGCCCCCAAAACCCTTTTCCCCCTTGTCCTTTATTGTTCTTCTTGGGAGGTCATACAACAGGGCCAGTGTGGGGCCAATTACCCAAAAAGTCTGGCCCCAGGCACCCCTTTACCCTGGTGTGGCTGGGCTTTGCAGGTCATAACCAAAACAGGGGGCAAATGTAGACCAATACCCCAAAGTCCCGGCTCAGGGGAACCCCCTTTACCTTGGGGCTTGGTTTTTTCTTTCCCCCAGGTCATTACATACAGGGGCAGTGAAAAGGCCCAAAACCACAAATCTGGTCAGGGCACCACCTTTACCCTTTGGGCTGGCTGGTTTTTTTGCAGGGCAAAACATACAGGGGAGTTTTAGAGCCAATACCCCAAGTCTGGCTCAGGCCCCCACCTTTACCCTTTGGGGACCCTGTTCTTCTGCAGGTCATACATACGGGCCAGGGGTTGAGCCAATACCCCAAGTCTTGGGTTTAGGCACCCCTTTTAAACCCCGGTCTGGGGTGTTTATTCTGCAGGTCATACATACAGGGCGTGTTAGAGCCAAAACCCCAAGTCCCGGCTTTAGGCACCACCTTTTAACCCCGGGGGCTGTTTTTTCTGGGAGGGCATACTTTTCAGGGCAGTGTAAAAGCCAATCCCCCCAAGTCCCCGGGTAGGCAAAAACCTTTTTTCTGCGGTTGGCCGGGGTTCTTCTGCAATTTTATTAAGTTTTTTTTTCATTTTAGGGAACCAGGCAAGTTCCCGGCTTTAGGGGGAAACCCACCCTTTTTCTTTTTGGGGCTTTTGGGGGTTCTTTTCTGAGGTTTTCATACCTTTCAGGGCAAGTTTGGTAGAAGCCAAAAAAACCAACCAATTTTGGCTCAAAAACCCCGCCCCCCTTTTAACCCCCCGGTAGGGGAATTTTGGGTGTTGGGGCAACATCAGGTATTTACGGGCAGGTAAGCCCAATACCACAAGTCTTTGGGTCAGGGACCACCCTTTTAAACCCCTTTTCTACTGTTTTTTCTGCGGAAGGGGTTTTAAAACCCATTCCAGGGACAGGTTTTAAAGGGGGGCCCCAATACCCCCCAAAAGGTGTTTTTGGTCCAAAGGCCCCCACCCTTTACCCGGGGGCGGGGGGTTTTTTTCCCTTTTGTCAAAGGTTTATTACATAACCCCGGGGGCAGGGGGGGTTGGTTGGCCAATTTTTCCCCCACAAAATTTGGGCTTTTTTGGGCCCCCCACCTTTTTCCCTTTTCTGGTGTTCTTCTGCAGGTAAAACATACGGGCGCAGTTGTTAGGCCAAATACCCACAAAATTTTGGCTCAAAGGGACCATTTTAAACCCCGGGGCTGGCCCGTTTTTTTTCCCCGGGGGGTCATACAAAAACAGGGGGAGGGGGGTAGAGCCAATACCAAAGTCTGGGTAGGGCAACCAACCTTTTTCCCTGGGGTTTGGGTGTTCCCTTTGCAGGGTTCATTTCATTTCCAAAGGGCATGTAGAAAACCAATACCAAAAGTCTGGGGCCCGGCCCCCCACCCTTTTTCCCTGGGTTTTGGCTGTTCTTTGCAGGTTTATTTCAAAACAGGGGGAGGGGTAGGGGCCAATACCCCAAGTCTGGGTTTGGCAAACCCCCACCTTTCCTTGGTCGGGCCCGTTTTCTGCTGGGTTTTTGATTCCCGGGCGTGTAGGGGGCCAATTACCAAAAATTCTTTGCCCAGGCACCACCCCTTTTCCCTGGTTTTGGCTTTTTCTTCTTTCAGGTCTTAAAATTTCAGGGCAGTGTAGGGCCCAAACACAACAAGTCCCGGGTTAGGGGAAAACCCCCTTTTTGTTGGGCTTGGGGTGTTCTTCAAAAGGGGGGGCATAAAAATACAGGACCCGTTAGAAACCCAAAACCAAGAGTCCGGCTCAGGGAAAACCCCCTTTACCCTGGTCTGGCAGTTCTTCTCAGGTCATACAAAACAGGGCAGGGTAGAGCCCATACCACTAGGGAAAGGCCTTACCCCCCCACCTTTACCCGGGTTTTGGACTGTTTTTTCCTTTCAGGTCATACCCTACAGGGGCAGTGTAGAGCCAATTAAACCCCAAGGGCCTTTGGGTTTAGGCACCACCTTTACCCTGGTCTGGCGTGTTTCTTCCTTTTCCAAAGGGGCATTTCATACAGGTTTGGTTTAGGGGGCCAACACGAAAACGTCTTGGGGGTCAGGACCACCCTTTAAACCCTGGTTGGGGTTTTCTTTTGCAGTTCAACTTTTCAGGTTTCGGTGGTTTTGGGCCAAAAACGGGCAAGTTGGCTCCCGGCCCCAAACCATTTACCCTGGTCTGGCCCGTTTTTCTTACTGCAGGCAAACATACAGAGGCCCGGTGGGGAGGCCTCCCAAACACAGTCTGGCTTTAGGAGGGACCAAAATTTTTCCCTGGGGTCTGGGGTGTTTTCTAACTGTTCTGCGCCTAGAAAATTTGGGGTCAAAGGAAACGTTAAAGTGTCTATTTTGTGGGTTTCGACGCCCCCAAATTTTTTTTGGGCCCTTACAAAGTGTTTTTACCCGGTTTGCTTATTGGACCAAAAGGTTTTTTGGGAAAGTGACTGGTTCTTCATCTCAAAAATTTGGAACCTTTCAAAGGGTTTTTTTACCCCCAGAAAAACTGCCACAGCCCCCTTTTACCCCGTCGCCCATTTGTCCCCCTTTTGGACCCCTTTTTTCTGCCCATTTCCCTGCTTTCTTAAAACAGGACACATAATCCTTTAAAAGAAAACCTTTTTTTTGTTTCCTTCACTTTTTTGGCGTGGGTTTAAGTCCCAAATTTCATGGGGCCCTTAAAATTAAAATCTTGGGAAAGTCCTTTGGGTGGTTTTGAGGAAGCCCGCTTTAAAAGCGGGGTTTTTAAAAAAAATATCAGGCGCATTCCCAGGACTTGTTTCGGGCATTTCTGGTCAAGGAAAGGCCCCTTTGGTAAAAAAAGGGGTTTGGTTTTCCCAGAAAGTTCCCGGGGGTGGGAATTGCAAACCAAAAATGCCAAAATTTTAAAAAAACTATAAATCTATAGCTTCATGCGGGTTAAAAGTGCGCACCGGGATCCTGAAGCCCCCCTGAAAAAACAGGCGCATTAAAAAAGTGGCGCTTGAGCTCCCGTAATGGCCTGGGTTCTGGCCCCACAAAAGGGAACCCCCAAATTTTTGAGTGAAGGGGGAAAGGGGGTTTTTTTTCTGGATTAAAAGGCTTTTTAAAAATCCCCCAGATATCTGGGCCGGCCCGCCCATTCTTTAAAAGTCGCCCTATAGTGTTTTAAAAGCCCAAAAGTGGGGCCCCAAAGGGGTCTGGGGCCTCCCAACCTTGAAATTTAGGGTATCTCCTTTTTGGAAATTAAAAAAATAACATACCCGCAAAGGGAAAAAAAGGGGTAACCGTGAAAACCTTTGGCAGGTTTAAATACCAAAAAATTTATTTCAGTACCAAAACACATTTTTTTCCAATTTTAAAAAGGGAAAAATAATATATTTGGGAATTTAATCAATTCTGGAATCCCCATTCTATCCCTAGGCATTATGGGACCAAAGTAAAGGAAAAAAATTCAAGGGGTTTTAAAACCCACTTTGGGTTTCCCATTTAAAAAACCAATGGGAAGCGCCCCTCTTTTAAATTTTTCCAAGCACCCATATGAAATTTAAAAGGGGGGGGCTTTGATTGGTTTGCTTGGGGGCACAAAGTGGGCTTTTAACAACCCAGGAAATTTTTAAAGAAAGTGGGGGGCCCAATGTGCCCTTAATGGGGTTGTTTTTTTGCTAAAAAAAAAAAAAAATAAATTTAAATCGGATTTCAAAACCCATCAAGTGTCAAAGACGGCACAGCAAGAGGCCGCCCCCTAAAAGAGGTTTTTTTGGGCCAAAAAAATTTTTTCCCGAGCTAAAGGGGCTTCCCTGGCCCTCAATGCCCCAAATCCCTTTCCCGAGAAAACCCCATGAAAAAAGACTGAGCAAGGTTCCCTTTTCTGCCCCTTTTTTGCGAGAGGTACCCTTCCCCCGAACCCCAACACGGTGGAGCAAGCAATTTCACTTTTTGGGAATGTACCGCCAACAAGTTCTAGTGAGTACATTGACTATCAAGCAAACTTGCAATAAACAAGACAAATTTTTTCTTGTTTAACTTGCGATTCGAGTTTCCAAATTTGAGGAGGGGTTTTGAAGCAGTTTAGTACCCCAAAGGGTTTTTAAATTCCTTTACGAGGTAATAATTGGTCAAAGTATGAAAAAAGTTCCCGTTTAAAATATTAAAATATTTATGGCTTCATGGGACCAGCTAGACATAAAAACTTTTAATTGGGGGAGGTGTTTTACGAATTTCCCCCACAACCCCCATTCCCGGGGCCCCATAGGGCTTTTCCCCCCATTCCTTTTCCAAAAACACGCTTTCCTTTTTAAAACTCACCCTTTTTTCCCCTTTTTACTGCCCCCCCATGACTGGGGGCATCCCGGCATCTGCATACCTGTCCCCTAGGGCAAAATCGGTGCCCTCTCTTCAGGGATTTAAAAAGGCCCCGGAAAGGCCCCCTTTTTACCTCTAATTTACATTCCATTTTTACCTTTAAATTAGGGGCACCTTCCCCGTTCCTTCCCTGCCAAAATTTTGTTTTTCCTAAATTTCCTTTCATTTTGGGTTTGTTGCCAAATGGGTTTTATGTTCTTTTGGTTTTGAACCCCTTCCCTTTCACACTTTGGGCTACTCTCTATCTGCCCTAACCTCCTTGCTGGTGACCTGACCACTTCTCTGTCTGCTCTTTTTGTAACCTATTGGCACCTTTAGGCTGGGGCACCCGGGCCCCACCCGGGCCCCGTCAGGGTTAGGGAACCCGCGAAATTATGCACGGGGCCAAATCCATGCCCCCCCCTTTGCGCAGGCTCCGGTGAATTTCCCCGGGAAGGGGCCCCCTTTGGGCTTGTTCACTGGCGTGTTTTAAAAAGTCATTTCTTGCCCCAACCTGCCACAAGATAAAGGGGGGTTGCCTAATGCCCTTTATAATTGGGCAAACCCCCAAAAGGGGCTTGCTAATTCAAAAAACATTTTGGAATTTTTTAAAAAGGGGAAAAATGGGTTTTTTTATTTCTAATCTGTTATTTCCTGATTTGATGTTGTATTATATTATCTGTCCATGATTTTGGGGGCAGTCATTTTGTCTCAGCAGATATTAATAACATTTAGAAACAAGCTTAACAACAGCCACATGGACCATGGGAGCCTGATGTCTGGTGATGACTCGTTGACTTCTATGAGTGAGTGTTGTGGGCGTGCTCTGTGACCTATGCAAGGAAGAGAAGGAAGTGAGCTGTGACCATCACCTGTTGTCAGTGGGGAATGCTGTCTTTTCTGCCTTTAGCTTTATAATAGAGGTGTTGCCTATTTTTGTAATCCTGCCTTTGATTATAATGAGGAGACTGCAGAGAAGGTGATCTCTACAGAACAGGAAGGTTTAATATATTATGAGGCTTTAGTGTTTCGTGCGCAGAATACAAACGGCAAGATTTCACTAGTTTGTTAGCTGATTTCCACATTACGTCTTTTATTTTCAAGACCTGCTTTCTCAGAGGCGACTGATTGTGAAGCTGCAAATTCAGAGATCAATGGGCGTTCAGCCTTTGTTCTCTCTATGCCGTAGCCTCTGTCCAAACCATTCTCCCAATCTCACACTAACTGCTCTGGAATAGTTTTCTCTTTTTCCAAATAATTTTTATTGACGTCATAGTTACGTAGTACGGTTGAAATAAGACATACAATATGTCCATAAAGTTCAACCAATTGTGGGGAAAATGTGGGTGAAGGGAGATTCAGGTAGTTAACTAAGCCTTTCTTGTAACCCTCAACTATTCCTGCTGTGACCAGCTCCTCAGGCGGCTATTCCACAGATTCACAGTTCTCATAGTGAAGAAGGTTTTTCTCCCCCTTGAGATTGAACCTTTTTTCTCCAACAAGGAATGTCCTCTTGACTTTTGAGGGGGTTTTACATGAGATAGCTTTTCTCATACTTTTTGTAGGGACCATTTATATACTTTTCTCAAGACTAAATAAGTCTAATTCTTTTAACCTCTCCTCATTGCATAGAGATGCAATAAAATGTTTTCTTGCATAGTTTTCTAAGTGTAAGGTAGGTTCACATGGTGTTGTTGCTGCATATACCATATTTTTCCAAAAATAAGACAGGGTCTTACATTATTTTCATTTCCATAAATAGGGCTATGGCTTATTTTTGGGGGAGGGCTTACTTTTTTTTAACACGACGGGTGCAGAAACTGCATCCGGGGACATTTAGTGCCTTGGCACCTGCTGTGGAACTTCAAGTACCAGCGTGTATATACACACACATTCACCCCATGGTTTTTGACTATAGGGCATGTACTGTGTGTTGTGAGCTTGCACAGCTCTGGGATCACCGCATGAGTCTTTCAGGCATGAGACAGAGGCAGAAGTCAGGTACAAATGGTTGCTTGGCTCCGTGGATTTATTTTAAAAAGCAGAACAAAACGGATGGCAATACATGCACAGCAAAACATAAACAAAATACTTGCTCGTCTGAGCGATTACTAACAGAGGTGTAGTTCCCTCACTATCACCTTGTTGGTCCTACACTGGCTTCCCCAGTGTGAACACCTCCAGCCCAGAAGGTAGACTGGAGGTACGGGCCGACGCCCAGTCAGTTTACCTGCTGACCTTTTATACAGCCAGGAAAACCCGGGTGGACCATGGGGAGTAAGCACCCACCCTGCTCTATGCTTACTCCCAATTTTGAAAGGCCGACCCCAGGAATGGCGGGTACCGTACTAACGGATTAAACATAGGTCGCCCAGTTTGTCCCTGTCGACATCTATTTATCAACGGCCTTTCACTCCACCAAGGCTCCTTATCTTGTGGAAATGCATCCTGGACTCCCCAGACATATGTCCAGAACCTGGCTGGGATATATACTCCCTTGTAGACCTTTCCCAGCTGCGTCTTACATACCCCCCCCTGCTCTCGACCTGTGGGGTGGAGCAAAATTCTGTCATAAAGAAAATGCACCCGCGACAGTGCATCCGCATTTGCTTGTTGTGACCCGGGGCGATGTTCTACAGAGAACTTAAAGTCCTGTAAGCCAGGAACCACCGGGTCACCCTTGCGTTTTTCCCTTTGTTTTGTGCCATCCATTTTAGAGGTGAATGGTCCGTGATTATTTTTAAAGTGTCTACCTATCAGGTATAGCGCAGTGCCTCAATAGCCCACTTAAGGGCCGGGCACCCTCTCTCTACTAGGGCGTAGTTTTTCTCGCCGCTGACAGTTTCCGGCTGAGGTACACTACGGGGTGTTTTCTCCCTCAACCAGCTGTGACAGGACAGCCCCTAATCCCACCTCAGAGGCGTCTGCCTAGACCAAAAATTCCTTCGGGAAGTTTGGCGCAACGAGCACTGGTCTCTTGCAGAGTACCTCTTTAAGTTTTCTAAAAGCTTGTTCAGCCTCGGGGTTCCACTTGACCATAGTGGATTTGGGATCCTTTTGTGAGATCTGTAAGAGGGGCTGCTATGGAGGCAAAGTTGGGCACAAACCTCCTATAGTACCCTGCGATACCAAGAAAAGCCCTGACCTGCTTCTTGGAAACCTTTGGGGGCCATTCCTAATTGCTTCCAGTTTTTCCATCTGGGGCTTGATGACCCCCTCCCAATGTCATAGCCTAATAGCGAGCCTCCTCGAGCCCTATGGCGCACTTTTTGGGGGTTGGCGGTTAACCCTCTGCCCTTATGGCATCTAAGTCGGCCTGTACCTAGGTAGTGGGGTTTCCCCAGTCCGTACAAAAATACCACCACGTCACCCAAAAATATGCCCCCCGCATATTTTCTATGAGGCTGCAGTATGATGCCCCATCATCCTCTGGAATGTGGCCGAGCCCCATGTGGGCCCCAAAGGGGAGGACAACAAATGAAAGTGTCCATCTGGGTGGAAAAAGCAGTTTTTTTTCCCTAGCTTCCTTTGTGAGGGGCACCTGCCAATAACCCTTGGTCAGGTCTAATGTACTAATGTACCTTGCAGGTCCTAGCCGCCCGACCCACTCAACAACCCGTGGCATCGGGTAGGCAACACATTTAGATAGCTCATCGAGCTTGCGAAAAACACGGCAGAATCTCAAGCTCCCAACAGGTTTCGGTAATGAGCACTATAGGGCTCGACCCCCACTTTGGGACCTTTCTATGACACCAAGCTTCAGCATCTTTTCAACTTCCTCAGCAATTCGCTTGCCTCTGGGCCTCAGCACCCTATATGGCCTCAAACTTACCTTCTGGCCAGGTTCTGTGACGATGTCATGTGAAATGACTCATTTCCGACCTGGCAGTTCCGAAAAAACCTGCCGATTCCTTTGTAGGAACCCCCTTGGTTTCCGGTCGCTGTGCTTCGGACAATGACTCAGAGATACGGACCAGTGGTAACTCCCCCTTTTGGGGACACCCCTATGCTCTCTGACCGTCACCAGACTTTGAGGGCCCCTTCCAGGGCTTAATTAAGTTGACATGGTAAATTTGATAACGGTTTCCTTTTCCCGGGGCTGGAAGACCTTATAATTTACCTCACTGACCCGCTCCGTAATCTCATAGGGGCCCTGCCATTTTCGTCCAGAAATTTGCTTTAGACCGTGGGTACAAGTACTAGTACCCGTCGCCTGGCGGGAAACACTCTGACCCTTGCCGACCTGTTATATACCCTGGCCTGGGTTTCTTGTGCCTGCTGCAGGTTCTCACGTACTATGGGAAAGAACGGCCGCAATCCTGTCCTGCATTTCAGCGATGTGCTCAAGACACTCCTATGCGGGGTATTCTCCTGCTCCCAGGTCTCCTTGGCTATGTCCAGAGCCCCCGGGGATGTCTACCATACAGGACCGAAGGGTGAGAAACCTGTGGAGGCCTGGGGGACCTCCCTTACCGAGAACATGAGGTGGGGTAGGAGACGGTCCCCAATCTCTCCCATCCTTATCTACCACCTTCTTGAGCATCGCTTTTAGGGTTTTTTTTGAATCTTTCCACCAACCATCGTCTGGGGATGATATACTGAGTACGGAGATGGGAAATTTGTTAAGTAGGCGGCAGATTTTCCTTGGTCACTTTAGACAGAAGGGGGTGCCCTGGTCTGTTAGTAATCTCCTTCGGGATACCCGTGCGGGTAAAACATTTGGAACAGTTCCTTAGCTATTCCTTTGGAGGAGGTGTTCCAAGGGAATGGCCTCGGGATAGCGAGTGGCGTAGTCGAGGACCACTAAGATGTGCTTATGTCCTCGGGCTGACTTAGGAGCGGCCACTACCAGGTCCATGGCGATCCTCTAAAAGGGGGACCTCTATTTTTGGCAGAGGAATTAGGGGGCTCCAAAAATGGGGGCCTAGGGCGTTAACTTGACACTCCGGGCAGGATGGCAGTATTCCTCAATTGCCCTGTAAATTCCTGGCCAGTAAAAATTACGTTCCACTCTCTCCCGGGTCTTCTCCACCCCTAAGTGTCCCCCTAACACATGGGAGTGGGCTAGCTCCAAAATCTGGCGGACATGTGACCTGGGCACCACCAACTGCTCAACCACTTCGGTTGGGTTTTTTTACCCGGTACAAACATATTTTGTTGACCACAAAATGAGGGTAAACCAAACCCGCCTGGTTCCTGGGCTTCCCCTCTATTACCTTTACACTTTTCCACCATGCTCCAAGTTTGGGTCCCTCAGCTGCTCCGTGCCAAAGTTCCCCCTGGATAATGGCAAGGAGGCGAACTCGAGCTCAGAGAGACTTTCCTCGGGTCCCCAGCCAGGGCAGACAAGGGAAACCCCTCGGGCTCCTCGGTCCCTGTGCAGACACATTACCCTTTACCACAGGATACGGGGGGGGACACTTTTTATTTCCCCACAAATCCCAGAACAAGGAAATCACAGCCTATGATTACACTGTGGGGTAGGCTCGCGACGACAGCCACCCCCATGTCCTTGCGGGCCCGCAGTGGGTCTTTTGATGGTACCGCGGGTTTGGATCCCTGGTGTTCCCGTGTACACAGATTTACCCCAATACGGCGTGGCCGGAGTTGGTCTGCGCCCACCAGCCCGGCCTCACCAGGGTCACCAAACTTCCGGAGTCATGGGGCTTGTACGTGTGTCCATTGATTTTAATGGTGCATACCCGCCGATTTCCCCCAGTCTCAATGTGCGGTGTATGAAGGCCTTGCAAACAATGACGTACGCCTTTAAAACCCCAATCCATGGGTTCCCCCAAAGTAGGACACTGTGCGGGGACGTGTCCGAGTCCATCGCATCGCCAGCAGATGATGGGGCCCCGGGGTCTTGGGCAAGAGGTGTCTCTTTGGGGTTGGCAACCTTCCCCCCTTCCACCCAGCCGGGATCCCCTCCCCTCAGGACCCTTAGGTACCACTTTTGGACAGGGACAGTCCCTTTCCCCATGCTGACTCCGGTGGATGCAGTCCTTGGAGGAACTCCTCAGTGGCACTATCACGCTCCACAATGGAGATAAGCTCGTCCAGGCTTTTGGGGTCCTTGTACCCCACACACTGCTGGATCCCCACAGGTAGGGCGCGCACGAAGCGTCACAGACACCCGCTCTGTCACCTGGACCGCTGTAAGACTTCGGGCTGCAGCCACTTGCTGGTGAGGTGGAAGAGGTCATACATCTGTGACTGAGCTGGCTTTGCTGGATCGAACTCCCAGGGTGAACTCTCTGGGCCCCCGGGCCGCCAGAGTAACCCCCATCGGGCTAGATCTCCCCTTTCAGCCGCGTGTAGTCCTTGGGGTCTTCAGCTCTTAAATCAAGTAGGCCTTTTGTGGCTCGCCGGTAAAGAAAGGGGGCCAGGACGTCAGCCCACTGGTCCACGGTAGCTGCTCTCTCTCAGCGATCCTCTCAAAGGGGCCGAATATGCCTCCACGTCATCATCTGGGGTCATTTTACGTAGAACTTGCAGCACCACTTGACGTGAGGGCCCACCTGCTGCCCCCTCCCGGTCTGTAGTCGGACCTGGAGCTGCCCGCTGTAGACCAGGTTTACCTGTTGTTGCTCTTTTAAGGCTGCCTTTTGTGTCTCGATCAAGAGGCGGTTGGTCTCTGCTTGAGCCCGCATGGTCTCCTCGTGGGCCTTCTGCTGGCTTGCCGCCATTAGCTGGAGGTTGGTGTTTGCCTGTATTAACTGCTTCACCAGCTCATCCATATTGGTTGTCTCCGCTGGTTTGGGACTGTTGCCGCTTTAATCCACGACATATATTGGAACCACTTTTTGCTGGTTGTCTCTTTAAGAGAATTGTCTCTTTAAAATGCCCACATCCTCCACCATGTGTGAGCTTGCACAGCTCTGGGATCACCGCATGAGTCTTTCAGGCATGAGACAGAGGCAGAAGTCAGGTACAAACGGTTGCTTGGCTCCCTGGATTTATTTATAAGCAGAACAAACGGATGGCAAACATGCACAGCAAAACATAAACAAAATACTTGCTCGTCTGAGCGCTTACTAACAGAGGTGTAGTTCCCTCACTATCACCTTGTTGTCCACAAATGGCTTCCCCCAGTGTGAACACCTCCAGCCCAGAAGGTAGACTGGAGGTACAGCCACGCCCATCAGCTACCTGCTGACCTTTTATACAGCCAGGAAAACCCGATGGAGCCATGGGGAGTAAGCACCCACCCTGCTCTAAAGCTTACTCCCAATGAAAGGGCCCACCCAGGAATGGCTGTAGCCGTACTAACGGATTAAACATAGGTCGACAGTTTGTACTGTCGACATCTATTTATCAACGGCCTTTCACTCCACCAAGGCTCCTTATCTGGTGGGATGCGTCCTGGACTCCCCAGACATATGTCCAGAACCTGGCTGGGATATACACTCCCCGGCCACTTTATTAGTTAACCATCTAGTAACGGGTTTTTACCCCTTTGCCTTCAAAACTGCCTCAATCTTCTTTGGGATAGGATTCCACAAGGTGTTGCAATGATCTCCAATGGTACCAAGGGCCCAAGAGTGCCAAGAAAATATTCCCCACACCATGACAACACCACCACAAGCCTGAAAACCGTTGATTACAAGGCAGATGGATCCATGCTTTCATGTTGGTTGACGCCAAATTTTGACCCTACATCCGAATGTCGCAGCAGAAATCGAACTCAAACCAGGCAACGTTTTTCCAATCTTCTACGTCCAATTTCGATGAGCTTGGCAAAATTGGAGCCTCAGTTTTCCTGTTCTTAACTGAAAAGGAGTGGGACCCGGTGTGGTTTCTGCTGCGTAGCCCATCTGCCTCAAAGTTCGCCGTACTGTGCGTCAGAGATGCCTTCTGCCTACCTTGTGTAACGTGGCTATTTGAGTACTGTTGCCTTTCTATCAGTCGAACCAGTCCTGCCATTTTCCTTTGACCTCTGGCATCAACAAGGCATTTCCGCCCAAAAGGACTGACGCTCACTGGATTTTTTTCTTTTTCGGCCATTCTCTGTAAAACCCTAGAGATGGTTGTCGTGAAAATCCAGAGATAGCAGTTTCTGAAATACTCAGACCAGCCCCTTTGGGACCAACAAACCTGCCACGTTCAAAAAGGCACTCAAATCACTTCTTCCCATACTGATGCTCGGTTTGAAACTCAGGAGATGTCTTGACCATGTCTACATGTAAATGCACTGAGTTGCCGCCAAAGAGATTGCTGATTAGAAATTAAGTGTTAACGAGCGTTGGACAGGTGTTACTAATAAAGTGGCCGGTAGTGTATACTCCCCGTAGCCTTCCCCGCTGCGGTCTTACGTGTGTATATTCTTATTATATATTATATATACTTTAAATATAAATATAACATATAGTACATAAAAACAAAAAAGTGGGGTATAGGGGGCTTTTTAAATATGTGGAGAATCCAAGTTTTTGTTGTTTGTACCCCTTTTGAGCATAAGCTCTTGTTCACTGACAGTGAACAAGAGCTTACCGCTGAAAACGGTCCTTGATTCACCCTTGGAAATTAGATCCCCTGTGCTGTTTTTATGGTATCTAATAAAGTCATTGCATATTTACTACTGCCGGACTTTGGATTCCTTGGCGGTGCAGCCTCGGTTGGAGTATTGCCCGGATATCCGTATACGTGTATCACACAGTACATACCCTATAATCAAAAACCATGGAGTGTGTGTCTAATCTTTTAGTGCCTTATTTGAAAGTTGGGATGCTGGGGAACTACAAAATCCCCCCAAGTCCCCTACCACCTTTTAAAAAAGGGGTTGTGTATGTATAAAATGTATGTGTACAATGTGAGTGGTGTGTAACATTGACTTGTGGCCTGGGAAAAATCTAGTCTAACACTTTATGGGGGAGGCGGGGCTTGAGAACGCACGCCCCGGAGGTGGGGGACAAGGTGACATCCCTCACAGGCGCTGACTAACTAGGGCTTATTTTTGGGGGAGGGCTTATTTTAAAGCACCCAAGAATCTTGAAAATCAAGCTAGGGGTTATTTTTGGGGGGCTTTTTCTTTGGAAAAACACGGTAGCAGCATATACTGTACTAAAACGCTCTGTGCCGGCTCCCATAGACTTTCACTTGTTACTTCTTTATCCCGGCATTTAATATGCATGGGGGAAAACGAAAGGTAATCATAGCTCTTAATGAGAGCTATGAATTACCATGTTTTTTTTTTACTTTAGAATCATTGAAGATAAAAAAAAAGTTATAGAGATGCAGATAATATTTTAACTTACAGAAGCCAGAGGACAAGTCTGTCTATGCAAAAGCTTATGTAGAGGCTCCTTTACCCAAAATGACTGTTAAAACCACTGATGGATGATATATGGATTGAAACATCGCCCCTGAGGACCTGGTGGTTATTTCCCAGTAACACGGTCAAGGAGTGTCATTGTTACCTTGCCCATGCTTTTACAAACAGTATCCTGTGAGATGTGAATATTGCTATGGGTGGCCCTCATAGTACTGATCATGCTGCTTTTATTTTAAAGCGCCATTGCTTCCAGAGCACTGTACATTCAAGGAGGGTTACATATATAATATATGTTAAACAAATACAATGACAATGAAAAATGACTAACAGCTGGTAAAGAGGTAGAGAGGACCCTGTTTGTGAAGGCTTACAATCTCCAAGGAACGGGGAAAGTGACAGAAGGTGATGGGTAGACATATTTGTAGTGTGTAGAGGCAGCACGGTTATTGCAGGTTATAGGCTATCCTGAAGAGGTGGGTTTTCATGTTGCTTTTGACACTAGTGAAAGTGGAGGAGAGTCTAATGTGTTGGGGTAGTGAGTTCCAGAGTGTGGGGGAAGCACGGGAGAAGTCTTGGAGATGGTTGTGTGAGGAGCTGACACAGGGACAGCAGAGAAGGTCTTGTGAGGAGCGGAGATTGCTTGAGGGGAGGTATCTGGAGATTAAGGTTATGTTCACATGGCTTATTTTGGGACGTATCTCAGTACGGCGCGAAATACGTCGCGAGATACGTCCCAGTCATTACAGTAATCCACAGTTCTTATAGAGGTCTAAGAGGAGTAGAACAGAGTAGTGGCGTGAGGCTTTGACGGTTACTAGGTCATTAATTAGAGTGGTTTCAGTAGAGTGGTGGGATCAGAAAACAGATTGCAGTGGGTCAAGAGGAGAGTTGGAAGAGAGATGGGAGGACAGTTGAAGATAGACGTGCTGTTCAAGAAGTTTAGAGGCAAATGGAAGCAGTGAGATGGGGCGATAGTTGGACAGAGAGGAGGGGTCAAGTGATTGTTTCTTAAGGATGAGTGTGATGGTAGCGTGTTTAAAGGAGGAAGGGGCAATAGGTTGAAAAGATGGGTGAGTGCTCGGATGATATTAGCGCTAAGGTCTGGGATGAGGTAGAATGGGTCAAGATAACATGTAGTGAGGTTGGTTTGGACAGTAGAGAGAAAAGCTTGTCGTGAGTAACAGTAGAGATGCAGGTTAAGGGGGAAGAGCATTGTGCAGGTAATGAGGTAGGCAGTGGGACTGTGCAGGTATAGAGGTGGGCAGTGGGGACTGTACAAGTATAGCAGTGGGCAGTGGTGACTGTATAGGTATAGAGGTGGGCGATGCAGACTGTGGCGTGAAGCTTTCTCTGATGAGGTTGATCTTGTTTAAGAAGTGAGTGGTGAAATAATCTGCTGAGAGCATAGATGGGGGAGTAGGTGCTGGGGGACAAAGGAGAGAGTTGAAAGTGTTGAATAATTTTCTAGGGTTGTGAGACAGAGAGAATATGACAGTGATAAAGTAGTACTGTTTGGCAGAAGTGAATGCAGACTTAAATATGTTGAGTGATTGTTTCTATGAGGAAGGTCGTCGGAGGAGCGGGTTTTCTTCCAGTGGCATTCAGCAATTCTGGAAACTCGTCTCAGCCGTTTAGTCAAATCTGTGTGTCAGGGTTGTCTGTTGATCTTGTTGGTTCTGTTGTGCATGAGAGGTGCGACTGAATTAAGAGTGGAGGTGATTGTGTTATTTGTAGAAAGCAGTGGCTGCATTTGGGTCATCAAATGAGGATATGGTAGAAGGAGGTGCAAGAGAGTCAGAGAGAGTGCAACGGTTCAGGTCTTGGAGGTTCCTACAGGGGTGCACTAGATTCAAGACAGGAGGGGCAGGTGGCATGGAGAGGGTGGAGAAGGTAAGCAGATTGTGGTCAGATATTGGGAGAGGAGAGTTTGAGATGTGAGATAAGGGGCAGATATGTCCCGAGCAGCCAAGAGGACAGAGAAATGGTTAGTAGGAGAGACTTTAATTTGGTTGGGTTGGTTTATTAGGGAAGGCTTTGATAGAGGGGAAAAGGTTGGTAGTGGCAGAGAGATGAGAGGATATAATGTATGAAGATATAAAGAACTCATTGCAGAGCAGAGGGATTTGGGGATAGGCAATTAGGTTCAGGAAAATGGAGTTAGAGATTATGGAGAACAGGAAAAGCATGGTGGCGACTGTGGTGGGTTAGAAAGCTTTTAATGAAAGAGAAGAGTATGAGTTGCTGTTACTTTTTGCAATCCTTGTTCAATTCTGGTTTAATTCTGGTTTTAATTCAGCCCACACTTAGAAATGCTACACTTTGAACAAGGTCATAGATGACCAATGAGGGAAAATATGTACTGAAATCAATCCCAAATCAGTAGCCCCAAATCAGACCACCAGTTTAGAACAAGAAATCTGAGGAGTAAAGTCAGCCAATTAACAAAGTGGGGGAGAAGAGGAAAGTAGATGGATGCGGGTAGGGGAGGTGGCATTCTGTTAGCTTACACAGCAATGAACCGACATAGCAATGGAAATGATGGCAGGATAAGGTTTGTAGTCAAATGCAGATACATACCTGTGAATGAAAAAAGAAGGGTTGGTCAAGTCAGAAGGAAGGAATTTAATGGTACTACATAAAAGTTCTGATTTTAATTCATCCTCACACTTTAAACGGGGCAACAGGTCACCTTAGTCACAGGTGACCAGTGAAGGAAAACATATACTTTAAAACACATTGTACGGTGGCAGTGTTGGCTAACAGATTCATTGGTCAGCAGATAGGATTTTGATATTTCCTGCAGCCATACATATATATTATAGGATCAAATCCATAACTAAAAGGAACAATTCTAATAATAACAACACTGTATTATATAATTACTATTTAGGAAATTTTCTAATGTATTGCTGTAGACTTTAATTAGCTGACTAATCTTTTTATCCTTAGGAAGTTCTCAATTTTGGGCAATTCGTTTTTATTAGATAATTCAGCAAATGAATAACAAGCGAATCGTAACAGACGCATGGTTGGTGGAGATTCCACATGTGGGTTCAATCCAGAAATGTGAGAGAAATAGCAATATCTGACCTTAACTAACTGTCCCTAAATCTTCTCCTAAACCTTTGACTACCCCTAACAGAAGAACCTCTATCCCTAAAACTAACCCTTAAGAATTCCCTCAAAAATGTCCCTAAGCTACAACTAACCCTAATGCAGAAAGTGATTCTGCAACCCAGCAACTCCCTGGGCAGGGCCCAGCAGAGACTAGACAACTACAAAATTTATATTTTTAAGGGCTAGGAATGCTAGAACTTGGTCTAATGAAACTAAGACAAAAACAACGACAATATAATAGAACTTAATACAACTAAACTTTAGAGACCAGAAGTATATAACATGCTCGGTGTGCGTGGCCAGGTCAGCTGACAAGCAAGGATCCTCGGCAGTTGCCATGCAACCACTGAACATATGCGACAGAAGGCAAAGATAATATAGAGATTCCTTTTGACCTAATGGAGCAGGAGAGGACAAAATATCATGAGAGTTCCTTGCATTGGTAACAAAAGGTACTGAATGGAGGACCTCCCTATAATAACCTTATTGGTAAATTAAAATGGGTGTTCTAAACCAGAGTTTCTTCGAATGCTGCCCAATACACAAATCTGTATCCTGACAAAGTGCAAGACATGTTTTTTTTTTAATTTTACCTATCCTGGTCACTGCTATGTTATTGTGTCACACCAAGGTTGACTAATATTCTATAGATACAGAAATTCTACACTTAAGTTTTTGTGTAAAATCCATTTAAAACTTTATAAAATTACTTGTGGATCACTGCTACTGAACAACAACTCCCAACATGCCCTGTCAATCACCAGTAGAACAAGACTGGGTAGAGGGATATTACTGTCATCAGCTGCTAACATCTAGAGCTGAATCTTACATTCTCGCCAGAAGCCAATTCTGTCTTTCCGCCCTAAATACACCTAAAAGATCAAAACAATGAAAATGATCTCTTCACATCATCGGAAATTATCCCTTTTTTTCAATTAAACTATACAAAAATGAAAAGCTAACATAACTCTATGAGGCATTTACAGGTTCAGCTCTAAAAACTTGCTACAATTATCTAATACCTAATTATCTAGACTTTAACATGAGGGACTAGCGGCCATATTCCCCTGTGAAATACAACGCAGTGAAAATGGAAAGGGTACATCCACACGCCATGGTTTTTTTGGTTGGATTTTCAGATGGTTTTTAGATTTGGAAACTGTCTGAAAACTGACAAGCAACCATTCCCATAGACTTTCCTAGAAAATCTGCCCAGCAGTATACACTGAATGGATTTTCTGCTGGACAAATTTTCACACAGCTGGCGTTCCAAAAACTGGGAAAATGGACAATCTTCCATTTGTTTTTCGGGCGGACGGTGTGCTAGTCAATGGTAAAGGGGGATGGGCGAATCCGCAAACCCCGGACAGAACCGTCCCCCAAAACCATTGAGAAGATGATAAAATACCAACCAGATTCTTAATCAGAATGTGACCAGTATGTCAGTGGGATCCACTAGGATCCAGTACATCATGGATTTGTTTTATCCATTATGACTCCTAAAATAATGGGAGCTATACCACTAGGTTGAACAAAGCCTAAATATTTATCTTATGGTCAACAATTCATCTGTGGCTCCTAAAGTAACAAGTACCCCTTCAACAAATAACTTTGCCCAAAGGCTATGATCCAACACCGAGATGCATCTGTATATGGCACAAGAACATTGGAGTCCCTACTACAGACATGGCATTTACCCCCTGGGATACACATAGAAAAGGATGAGAATCAGACAAAAAGGCTGGTGATTGTATGATTTTCCCGTGATTGTCTGCAAAATTTGGGTACAGTCCAACCACCCTACCCTTATCCAAAGCGCAACACTACTAACTATGCATGATGCTTAAATCTGGGGCTTTGCTGACATGTATCAATCTTTGCAGTTTGGGGCCATGGATAATTAAAGGGAATGTGTCATCAGAATGTGACCTATTGGTAAACTCCTGTTTAACATTTTTTAAGAATTTTTGGTTGTGCTTTAATTACTATTTCCCATTTAACTATCAATATTTTTGTTAAGAAATCCTGAAATCCTGCAGTTTTCACTTTTGCCACTAATAATAATCTGGCACTTCCTGTTCTGTAGAGGAAACTTTCCAGCAGTCTCCTCATTATCAGCGCAGACAGGATCACACTGAAAGGGGACACCAATGTGTACAGATAACACAGGATACACCAGTCACAATAGGAGATGTCACAGCTTCCCCTCTCCTCCTCCTTGTACACTGACTTCTTCCCAGATCACAGAGCATGCCTAGAAAACTCTCCTATTGAAGTCAATGGGTCTGCTCCTGTTCACTGGCTCCTATTTCCATGTAAGTTCTGTGAGGCATCTCTCTATTTGCTGTTAAAGGCTGCTCAGGCAAGAT
This sequence comes from Phyllomedusa bahiana, assembly GCA_025379985.1. NCBI lineage: Eukaryota > Metazoa > Chordata > Amphibia > Anura > Hylidae > Phyllomedusa > Phyllomedusa bahiana. The sequence goes on from JAODAL010027762.1 coordinate 22,511, forward strand.
GTTTCCCCTCATATCCTATACAGAAAACTGAAATTAAAAAATCTACAATCAGAAAATAAAAACTGTTGTGAAGAAAATAATATGTATAAATATATTGTTTTAATTAGTAAAAAAAAAAAAAATTGGTCAGATTCCCTTTATTGACACGGGATGTACCCATATGTCCTGGTGCTAGTAAGGGTCTATTCATTACAGGGTGCCGATCATTTAACACGGTGACTTTAATCACCATGGTGATGGTGGTCCGCTTTGGACAACCCTCATTTGTCAGAAGGGTGACTTAACAATAGCCCCTTGCTTGGACTTTCGGCAGTTTTAATCAGTCTGGAACTTGATAGCAAATGTTGAATTTACTTGAATTTCCTCAGGGGAAATTAAGTATTGCACAGGGCCCATTTAAATCAATGGGTTGTCTGTGTGATTCTTCCTCCAGAGTGAGAGACACTCTTTGCAACTGCTCTCCATTCTGGCCAAAGGATGATGATCCTGAACTGAGGATCCTCTACTATAAACTCAGAATTCTGTCATAGGGTAAATGAATTTTTTTTTTTTTAAACTAGACAACCCCTTTAAACAGACTTATTTTTATCAAGACCAATAATCCCCATTGGGATGTAAGTACAGACTGTGCTCTCCATAATTTGGAACACTTTAGAGCTCTGCAATCCACTGGCACACATAAAGTGTCTGTATACACGAGGGCTCGGAGACAAGGCATGTCAGACAAAATATTTAAATTAACTTGATAGTATTTACTCCTATTGGTAAATTATATGCATAGTGATCCCGAGCCTGAGATTGAGCATAAAAACCATAACAAATATGAGTGTTGGGTTAATGCATTGTATAAATATTATTCCTTAAAAGAATTTTTGGAGAAGAAAAGCTGATTGGAGCCATTATTTACCCAGAAACAATTTTGGGGTATGGAGGATTGAAATGTTGCACAAATAATGTATTTTCTTTTCTGGACAGGTGTCATTGGGGATTATTCTGGTTCATAAATTATAAAAAAGCAGATCTGCGAAGAGTAAGTCATTGAGTGCTGTCAACTTAAAGTCCCAGGAAGGATTGTGGGAGAGGTGTGTGGACAAAACAATAAGTAGGATTAAGAAGTTGTGGGATGAAAGAGTCCGGAGTGAGAGATGTGATAGTGAAGCGTGTTAAGAAAATAAGATCTTCCTCGACTCGAAATGTTCTTCTGAGTGATGTGTGAATCCCAGCAATTACAACAATGAAGACAGAACCTTGTGTGTTTGACATGTTAAGTGACCACAGGGTAGGAAGGGCTTTGATCTGAACCCCAGGGTGTGGCGTGGCAGTGTGTGATAGACAGGGGGCTACAATGGGCTGGAGGTAACCAAGCGAGAGCCCTACAGTCTCACCAGACAAGAGCTCAATAATTGGTTACGGATGAGGAACCCCTTTAATTGTCTTCCTATATGTGATCATTACTGATATCAATAATGAAGATGCTGCTGATATTGTGGCAATAATATTTTATACGTCTTGGACCACTGCTTACATGACTGACCTTAAAACCATGTCTGTTCTTGTAACTGTTAACTAAAGTAACATCTATTGTTAGAACACTGCATCGTGATGTTCCTCTGTTATTCCTCCTGGAAATGTATGAATGAATTAACAACTGAGCATTACTATTCCCCTTGTCAATATGATGTGTCAATGGAATGGAGGTTAGTGCTCCTAACCTTCTAGACCTTCCAACCTCTTTTATATAGGTTTTCCTGTAATGAGAACATAGCACCAATGCACAGGATGTTGGATAATTGCCTGATTAGTGGGTGTCTGACCATTGGGATCCCTGCTGATCACAAGAACCAGTGCCCTTGTTTAAATAGAGCAGTGGTGTAGTGCATGACCAATCCAGTCAAACTCTATGAGATTGCTGAAGATACACAAGAGCTGTACTGAAGTATCTCCGACAGTCCAGTAGAATTCAATCAAACTCTATGGGACTGCAGAAGATTCCCAAGAGCTGTACTGAAGTATCTCCGACAGTCCAGTAGAATCCAATCAAACTCGATGGGACTGCTGAAGATACACAAGAGCTGTACTGAAGTATCTCCGACAGTCCAGTAGAATCCAATCAAACTCTATTGGGCTGCTGTAGATACACAAGAGCTGTAGTGAAGTATCTCCGACAGTCCAGTAGAATCCAATCAAACTCTATGGGACTGCTGAAGACACACAAAAGCTGTACTGAAGTATCTTCAACAGTCCAGTAGAACTGGATAGGTTATCACCTGTCCTATATTTGATACGTTGCATTATGGAAAACCAATTTTAGCGTCTTAATTAGGCTTCCTAATACAAGGGAAGTCCAAGTAGGAATGTGAAAATGTCAGGTTGGATCATACAGCGCTCCCTCAACATACAATTTTAATTGGTTTCAGGACGACTATTGCATATTGAAACCATAACTCTATGGAAAACTGATGATTGGTTTCTAAGCCCCAAAATTTCACTAACATAATAAAAAATGAATATTAAATAAATATCAGCAAATAATTAATACAGATAAAACAAGTCCTTACATATAACATCAGAAAGAGCAGCTGGAGGCTGGAAATCACTTTCTATGTTGAGGGCAGGAGCATCTTTGGGTTATGTACACTATGTACCTGAGAAAAAGAAAATTGGGCTCCCTCACCTGGTGCCCAAAGGAGCTGCTCATCCTGGCACATTTAAAAAGCAGTACAGGACATGTAGTACCACACGGTACTGTAGAGTGGCGCTATAGACCACCAATCACTGCATGCACCGCACTAATACATGTAAGAGCAGTACAGGACATGTAGTACCACACGGTACTGTAGAGTGGCGCTATAGACCACCAATCACTGCATTTTACCTCACTAAATACATGTAAGAGCAGTACAGGACATATAGTACCATACTGTACTGTAGAGAGGCCACCAATTACTGCATGTACAGTGAAGGAAATAATTATTTGATCCCTTGCTAATTGTGTAAGTTTTCCCACTGACAAAGACATGAACGGTCTATCATTTTAAGGGTAGGTTAATTTTAACATGGAGAGATAGAATATCCAAAATATCACATTGTATAAATTATATAAATGTATTTGCATTTTGCAAAGAGAAATAACTCTTTGATCCCTCTGGAAAACAAGACTTAATACTTGGTGGCAAAACCCTTGTTGGCAAACACCGCAGTCAGATGTTTTTTGTAGTGGATGATGAGGTTTGCGACCATGTCAGGAGGAATTTTGGTCCACTCCTCTGCAGATTATCTCTAAATCATTAAGATTTTGAGGCTGTCGCTTGGCAACTTGGAGCTTCAACTTCCTCCATAAGTTTTTGATGGGATTAAGGTCTGGAGACTGACTAGGCCACTCCATGACCTTAATGTGCTTTTTTTGAGTCACTTTGTTGCCTTGGCTGTATGTTTTAGGTCATTGTCTTGCTGGAAGACCCAGTCACAACCCATTTTTAATGTCCTGGCGGAGGAAGGAGGTTGTCACTCAGGATTTTTACGGTACATGGCTCCATCCATTCTCCCGTTGATGCGGTGAAGTAGTCCTGTGCCCTTAGCAGAGAAACACTCCCAAAACATCATGTTTCCACCTCCATGCTTGACAGTGGGGACAGTGTTCTTTGGGTCATAGGCAGCATTTCTCTTCCTCCAAACACGGCGAGTTGAGTTAATGCCAAAGAGCTAAATTTTTGTCTCATCTGATCACAGCACCTTCTCCCAATCACTCACAGAATCATCCAGGTGTCCATTGGCAAACTTCATACGTGCCTACACATGTGCCTTCTTGAGCAGGGGGACCTTGCGGGCACTGCAGGATTTTAAACCATTACAGCGTAATGTGTTACCAATGGTTTTCTTGGCGACTGTGTTCCCAGCTGCCTTGAGATCAATAACAAGTGATAGTTTTAGGCTGATCGCTCATCTTCCTCATGATCAAGGATACCCCATGAGGTGAGATTTTGCATGGTGCCCCAGATCGATGTCGATTGACAGTCATTTTGTATTTCTTCCATTTTCTTACTGTTGCACCAACAGTTGTCTCCTTCTCACCCAGCATCTAACTTATGGTTTTGTAGCCCATTCCAGCTTTGTGCAGGTCTATGATCTTGTCCCTGACATCCTTAGAAAGCTATTTGGTCTTGACCATGTTGTAGAGGTTAGAGTCTGACTGATTAATTGTGTCTGTGGACAGGAGTCTTTTATAAAGGTGACTATGTAAGACAGCTGTCTTTAATACAGGTAACGAGTTGATTAGGAGCGCCTGACTGGTCTGTAGGAGCCAGAACTCTTAATGGTTGTTAGGGGATCAAATACTTGTTTCTCTCAGCAAAATGCAAATACATTTACATACATTTATATAATTTATACAATGTGATTTTCGTGATTTTATTTTGGATATTCTATCCCTTAATGTTAAAATTAATCTACCCTTAAAATTATAGACTGTTCATGTCTTTGTCAGTGGGCAAACTTACAAAATCAGCAAGGGATCAAATAATTATTTCCTTCACTGTACCTCACTAATACATGTGAGAGCAGTACAGGACATGTAGTACCGCACTATACTATAGATTAGCTACTAGACCTCCAATCACTGCGTGCACCTCACTAATACAGATGATTTACAAGTAAAATGTATTTGAGGAATTGAGAAATAATTCTCTATGTTCCAGCAGATAGAATAAAATCTTATATTTTATTGCTTCGATTCCATAAACACGTGGACATAAAAAATGGTAGTGCCAAACATTGTCACGTACTTTGTACTGCTTAGCCGTCGGTTCAACTACGTGCGCAGGAATAAAGAGTTGAAGACTGGATTCCTTGAACAACCATAGAAAGGGTGAGCTCCTTAAACGTTACTTGTGAGCATATTGTTGACAATTGGTAGGATCTTCCATCAATCGCATGACCCACAGATCAACAGTGTCTGCAACATTGCATGGTGAGTGTGGTGTCAAGGTACAATGTTTCAGGAAAGACTATTTTATCCTGAGGCTATTGTACCCTGGGAGACCACTGTATATGACTGCTGGAATGGGTTTGGGAAGAAGCTAAAATAAGTCTCCTAAAGGTGTTGTCCTATGCTATCAATGTCTGATTTGTGGTGGGATGGCTATTGACTTTAATGGATCTATCTATCTATCTATCTATCTATCTATCTATCTATCTATCTGTCTGTCTGTCTGTCTGTCTGTCTGTCTGTATATCTATCTATCTATCTATCTATCTATCTAATCTATCTATCCTATTACTCTATCTATCTATCTATCTATCTATCTATCACTCATTCAATATATTTATCTATCTATCATCTATCTATCTCTCCTATTACTCTATCTATCTATCTATCTATCTATCTATCTATCTATCTATCTATCTATCTATCTATCTACACTCACCGGCCACTTTATTAGGTACACCTGTCCAACTGCTCGTTAACACTTTAATTTCTAATCAGCCAATCACATGGCGGCAACTCAGTGCATTTAGGCTGTAGACATGGTCAAGACAATCCCCTGCAGTTCAAACCGAGCATCAGTTATGGGGAAGAAAGGTGATTTGAGTGCCTTTAAACCCTGTCAATGGTTGTTTGGTGCCAGAAGGGCTGGTCTGAGTATTTCAGAAACTGCTGATTTTCCTGGGATTTTCACGCACAACCACTCTAGGGTTTTAAAAGAATGGGTCCCGAAAAAGAAAAAACATCCAGTGGAGCGGCAGTCCCTGTGGGCGGAATGCCTTGTTGATGCCAGAGGGCAAAGGAGAATTTGGGCAGACTTTGGTTCGAGCTGATAAAAGGCAACAGTGACTCAAATAGCCACCCGTTACAACCAAAGGTAGGCAGAAAGAGCATCTCTGAACGCCCCAGTACGGCGAACTTTGAGGCAGATGGGCTTACAGCAGCAGAAGACCACACCGGGGGCCACTCCTTTCAGCTAAGAACAGAAACTGAGGCTCCAATTTGCCCAAGCTCATCGAAATTGGACAGTAGAAGATTGGGAAAAACATTGCCTGGTCTGATGAGTCTCGATTTCTGCTGCGACATTGGATGGTAGGGGCAGAATTTGGCGTCAACAACCCTGAAAGCAAGGATTTCCCTCCTGCCTTGTACAACGGGTTTAGGCTCTGGTGGTTGGGGGGTCATGGGGTTTGGGGAATATTTTCTTGGCACTCTTTGGGCCCCTTGGTACCAATTTGAGCATCGTTGCAAAAACCTTTGTGGAATCTATGCCAAAGAAAGAAATTTAGGCAGTTTCGAAGGCAAAAGGGGTCCAACCCCTTACTACAATGGTGGTACCTAAATAAGTGGGCCGGTGAGTGTATCTATCTATCCTATTACTCTATCTATCCTATTACTCTATCTATCCTATTACTCTATCTATCTATCTATCTATCTATCTATCTAACTTGGAAGTGGCCTTAAGGGAGATTTTGAATTGCAGCTTGCCGCCTTGATGGTTTGAGTGGACCACACCTCCTGTTTTACATGACGCCCTCTTTTACACAAAGTTACACCCCCTTGTCACATATGTGTAACAGCTTTGGAGGAAAGCTGATAAGGGGATGTGGTATCATACAGCTATAGATAGATAGATAGATAGATAGATAGATAGATAGATAGATAGATAGATAGATAGATAGATAGATAGATAGATAGATAGATAGAGTAATAGGATAGATAGATACTGTAGATAGAGTAATAGGATAGATAGATAAATATATTGATTATCTACTAAACACACGTACTTGACGTGTCTGATTGACCTGTGTGAAAAACATGTGGAGACTTCTTTTATGCTCGTTAACTTGAGTGTAATATTACAGAAATAAGGCAATTTCGCTTTAACAGCACGCGCCATATCTTCAATGATGTCAGGAATCAAAGGGATATTTCAGCACAAGGGGTGGAATTACCTGCTTGCATTTCCTTTCATGCTTGAAAAGGCCACAAAAAGCTCGGATTGGACTTGAAGTGTCAATTTCAAAGTACAGTGGGACTTTTGATACTCTTGTATTACACAATCAAACAACTAATTTCAGAGGTTGATCTGCTGATAGGAGATTTGTATAAGTCAAAGAACTCAGCTACAAATTCTCGATTCCCTGGAGTGAGATGATATTTGTAGCTTGGCAGCAGTACAAACACAAATTTGGTTAGTATAACAGACTGCACTAGTAAAACGAGCCTTATTATTCCCTGGTTGTTAGGATAAAAATAGCATTATAGCATTACTGGCTTTTACATTATCAGGCTAAGTTCAAAACAAGGCGAGATGTTTCAGTAAGTTTTATATATCTGTGAAATATTTGGACTACTTTTGCTCTACAGTCATATGAAAAAGTTTGGGCACCCCTATTAATCTTAATCATTTTTAGTTCTAAATATTTGGGTGTTTGCAACAGCCATTTCAATTTGATATATCTAATAACTGATGGACACAGTAATATTTCCTGATTGAAAGGAGGTTTATTGTACTAACACAAAATGTGCAATATGCATTAAACCAATATTTGACCAGTGCAAAAGTATGGGCACCCCAACAGAAAAGTGACATTAATATTTAGTAGATCCTCCTTTTGCAAAAATAACAGCCTCTAGTCGCTTCCTGTAGCTTTTAATCATTTCTGGATCATGGATGAAGGTATTATTGACCATTCCTCTTTACAAAACAATTCAAGTTCAGTTAAGTTTGATGGTCGCCGAGCATGGACAGCCCGCTTCAAAGTATCCCACAGATGTTCAATGATATTCAGGTCTGGGGACTGGGATGGCCATTCCAGAACATTGTAATTGTTCCTCTGCATGAATGCCTGAGTAGATTTGGAGCTGTGTTTGGGATCATTGTCTTGCTGAAATATCCATCCCCGGCGTAACTTCAAATTCATCACTGAATCGTGTAAAATATTCTGAAGAATCTGCTGATACTGAGTTTGAATCCATGCGACCCTCAACTTAACAAGATTCCCGGTGCCGGCATTGGCCACACAGCCCCAAAGCATGATGGAACCTCCACCAAATTTGACAGTGGGTAGCAAGTGTTTTTCTTGGAATGCTGTGTTTTTGGGACGCCATGCATAACGCCTTTTTGTATGACCAAACAACTCAATCTTTGTTTCATCAGTCCACAGGACCTTCTTCCAAAATGAAGCTGGCTTGTCCAAATGTGCTTTTGCATACCTCAGGCGACTGTTTGTGGCGTGCTTTCAGAAACGGCTTCTTTCGCATCACTCTCCCATACAGCTTCTCCTTGTGCAAAGTGTGCTGTATTGTTGACCGATGCACAGTGACACCCTCTGCAGCAAGATGATGCTGCAGCTCTTTGGAGGTGGTCTGTGGATTGTCCTTGACTGTTCTCACCATTCTTCTTCTTTGCCTTTCTGATATTTTTCTTGGCCTGCCACTCCTGGGCTTAACAAGAACTGTCCCTGTGGTCTTCCATTTCCTTACTATGTTCCTCACAGTGGAAACTGACAGGTTAAATCTCTGAGTCAACTTTTTGTATCCTTCAACTGAACAACTATGTTGAACAATCTTTGTTTTCAGATCATTTGAGAGTTGTTTTGAGGACCCATGATGCCACTCTTCACAGGAGATTCAAATAGGAGAATAACTTGCAATTGGCCACCTTAAATACCTTTTCTCATCATTGGATACACCTGGCTATGAAGTTCAAAGCTCAGTGAGGTTACAAAACCAATGTTGTGCTTCAGAAAGTCAGTAAAAAGTAGTTAGGAGTATTCAAATCAATAAAATGATAAGGGTACCCAAATTTTTGCACCAGTCAAAATTTGGTTTAATGCATATTGCACATTTTGTGTTAGTACAATAAACCTCATTTCAATCTGGAAATATTACTGTGTCCATCAGTTATTAGATATATCAAATTGAAATGGCTGTTGCAAACACCCAAATATTTAGAACTAAAAATGATTAAGATTAATAGGGGTGCCCAAACTTTTTCATATGACTGTATTTGCCGGCGATATACACTTTTCATTAGGTAAGTGTAGTAGACCACATTTTTGTGTGCCGCACAGAAAGTGTATACCGCCGGCAAATACAGCAAATGTAGTCTAAATAGGACTACGTTTCTCTTATCAAAGTCTATGAGCTGTGGGTATGTTGTGGTATTTGTCAGGGTACCTTTTTTGCCAATGTCCTAATGGATACCTGAATTGTAGAGAAAAAAGAAGTGTTATCCGGCCTTACACATTCTAAAGAACTTCTTTATATGAATGAAACCTTCATATATTGTCCAGGCCTCTAGTATGAGATCCAAAGTACGCCTACCCTGTTTCCCTGAAAATAAGCCATCCCTCTAAAATAAGACCTAGTGCATTTTTTTGGATGCAATTCAGAGTTCGGCTGCTTATGCTGATGTTTGTGATGAAATCACTACAATATATTAATACAGGTTGATTTTTTGTTCAACAATAAGTGCGAATTCTTGTTCTTAAAAAATAAGACATCCCCTAAAAATAAGTCTGAGCTCATCTTTAGGAGCAAAAATTAATATAAGGCACTGTCTTATTTTCGGTGAAACAGGGTATGTGTACACAATGTCAGCCAGAATACCTTATACACAGTGCCAACCAAAGCATGCTCTCATAATGCCAACCAGAGAGTATTTACAGATAGTATCAGACAGAGAGTGCCCCTTTAAACAGCACTAGCCAAATAGTTCCCTGACAGAACAGTGTTTCCTTATTAATATTACCTCCAGGGCATGCACTCTTAACAATTAGAGAGAAAGTGCCCCCCCATAAACAGCATCAGCCACATAGTACCTACATCTAGAAGTGCCAGTTAGAGATTGCTGTCCATAAATAGAACCATCCACAAAGTGCCGCCTTAAACAATGATCTTCAGAATTTGCCCTTACTAACAGAGGTAAGCCCATGGAAAAAAACAAGGGGGCATTTGCCTCTCAGTAGCATAGACTAACTGTGGTTAAATGTCCTGTTTGGCACTGCAGGACCTTTTGGGGATCTAGCAATTATCCCCCTGTTAAGAGATCCCTGGAAAATATGGTGTTGGTTACTCTGAATTAATAAAATATGTCTGGTGACAGATTCTTATTAGAGGTCGTCTGCCAGATATAGCCCTGTTACGGGGGTATATCATACTTGCCAACTTTTGGAAGTGGCCTTAAGGGAGATTTTGAATTGCAGCTTGCCGCCTTGATGGTTTGAGTGGACCACACCTCCTGTTTTACATGACGCCCTCTTTTACACAAAGTTACACCCCCCTTGTCACATATGTGTAACAGCTTTGGAGGAAAGCTGATAAGGGGATGTGGTATCATTCAGCTTTACTGGACGTTGGATCTCCTAACCAGCATCCAAGCTGGTAACACCACATCAATCAGCTTTCCTTCAGAGTCTAGCTACAATGTGGTCCCCATGCACCAAGTGATGTCAGTGCAGCATTTCATGATGCTTTACCCTGGCGCCACCGCTATATAAAGAGCAACCCACAGCCAGTAAAAAAAAGTACTCTGATGTATAAAGTGGTTTAGCTGCCATGTAGACTTAGGCTAAAGCCGACCAAACATTGTCAACTTGTGACTGTTTGGCCCCTTTACAGCCATATTTGCTGCACTAGTGTATATAGTGCAGAATATAACAATTCTGTCCCATAAATATTTGAATCTATAGCTACACTGTGGCTATGCCATGGTTTTTGTCAGGTGCTCAGGCTCATCCACCGCATTTAAATTATTTTAAGTTTTATACAGTTGAAACAGTTTCCATTCACTATATAAAAAGACACATATGCATGTTTTTCTCCCTACCTGACATGAAACCTACTTTTGCAGGAGATTTACCAACTCTTCAGGAGCCCGGGAGGACTCCCCCTTTTCAGGGAGTTTCCCTGATGATCAGGGAGAGTTGGTAAGTATGGGGTTTATATGAGACGCCCTAACAAGTGCAAGCAGGACTGCGATCAGTAATTTCAGGGCCAAGTACAACCAAAGCATTTGGGCTCTTTTGCACATTACCAGTTCCTATCTGGAACCATATCAATGGTCTCCTTTTTAATATTTATCAGGGCCCCTGGAAGTAGTACTACCACTACTGCCCTGATGGAGGCCCTGAGTGGAAATCACTGTCTGTATTGTTTGCATTGCTACACAGTATAGTAATTAAAGGGAACCTGTCACATAGGTTATGCCCCACTTGCTGTGGGCACCACAAACTAGTGACAGACCTGCTGTTTCCAGCACTGTGTCCCTTATTCTGTAAGATGCTGGAGTTTCAGAGCATTTAATGCTCACATCTGGCAGTTTGCAGCCTGTTCTGCCAGAGAAGAGTCCAGCTTATTCATGAGCAGGTGTTAGTCCCACCCACCCACTCATGGCTGATTCAATCTTCTACTTTGAATAGGCAGAAACTTGTGAATAACTGGCAGGTGGGTGGGGTTTTGCTGTGGATGGGCGGGATTAACACCTGCTCATGAATAAGCTGGACTCATCTCTGGCAGAACAGGCTGCAGACTGCCAGATTTGACCATTAAATACTCTGAAACTACAGCATCTTACAGAATAAGGGATACAGCGCTGGAAACAGTATGTCTGTCTCTAGCTTGTGCTGTCCTTAGCAAGAGTGGCATAATCTATGTGACAGGTTCCCTTTAAATAGACCAGACCCACTCATTCCAAGGGGAGCTAAGATAGTAGCTTATGTTAGAGTAAACATTCAAGTTATAGTAGTATCATTGCTACAAAAAGTGTTTATAAGGAGGTGCCAATCCTCGGGCAAGGACCACAATCTAACAGAAAGGAAAGAAGTACATTTATTAGAAGGAGATTTTCTAACATGTTGGATATCAAGATTAGCAGAGGAGCCCATTTTGACCTTTTACAAGAAGTATTTTGTGGCTCAATACAACCTCAGTATATGGAACAAGTTACTTCAAATCTGAAGGTTTAATGTGATTATTGTCCTGTAGCAGAATTCCATTGTGCCTAGGAAATACTTAAACGGAACGTGTCCTTAATAAGTTACCGATTTTTAAACCAAATTTTATGGTAAAGGGGTTGTCCCACAACAAACATTCTTTATAATTAAATTTATGGACAAATTCTGATTTTTATACTTTTTATACACAAAAAATTGCTCATGTCACCAGATATTCCAGGATTAATTTTAGTATAGCACCACCTGCTATTTCTTTTCAATGACTTTACTATGTCCACCCAAGCAAGTAATGTGGACTCACGTACTTAGGCCTGATTCACATCTGTGTCGGAGATTTCGTCTTGAGCCTCTGTTGGTTTCATGACAGACACCAACAGTGCCCAGTGAACCACATTGACTAAAATGGGGTCCATCACGTCTCCTCTGTAGGATCCGTTACGTTAATGGAAAGTGCCGCCCTATTTATTCTGTCAGTATTATTAAGTCTGGTCCAAGCTGAACCACCGATGAAGATGTAAACCAGGCCTTAGTATTGCTTCTCTCTCCCCCAGGTGTGTGGAGAGATCCATGATGTGGTGGATACCTCTGTATTTGCAGCATCTTCTCTGCTTCGCTCAGGAGGAGCCTGCAATTTCATTTTGTCTTTGAAGAGCAGGTAAAATGCTGCAACCTCAGGGGCAGCTGACTTACCCCTCACCACACCAGCGATACCTCCATATACCCGGTGGAGTAAAGAAAGAAGCAAGACTAAGGGGGACATGTATCAAAACTGGTGCCACCTCGCCAGTCCTACGTCTCTTTAGATTAGAGTAGCTTTCGTCAGTATGTATTAAAGTGTCTCACTTATAAATGTTTTCCGTTGTGAGACACATTTATGTGCCAAAAAGTGGCGCATTAAAATTAATGCTCCAAAATTTGTCTCAGCCTCACCACTTTCAACTTGGTATGGCTTGTTACCACAGTTTTGCATCACGTTTTGGTGCGATGCATTCATAAACGTGGTATGTCCTACGAATCTGGTGCAAAAGTCTCCTACAGAATTGGCACAAAAGTGTCGCGTCTGTCACAGAATGCGCCAAATTTTGCTGTATGACTGTTCATACATCTGTCGGACAGGGGCTACAATAGGTTTTTTGGCTCAAAGCATGCCAGAAAACTGGTGCAGCCCTGTACATACATGTCTTGCTAAGTTTGCACGTCCACCTCTACACATTTACTTATTAGGACATAGTAAAGCTACTGAAAAGAAACAGTAGATGGTGTTAGCAGCTCTGTATTCAAAGGTCTGCTAATTACTCTCACATGAGAGCAGGAGATGTTTATCTACAGTCCAGAGAATCTTCAGAGCTAAAGTAAACAAAAGTAATTGGTCTCCTTTGTTTGTTAGATCAGATAACACCTAAGCTCCCAAGCTGCCAGCAGTTCTGTGTGCTGACCTGTGTGATGACATCACCACTGCTATCAGATAAGACAAACAGCAGACGAGAGCAGGGCAGAGCAAGTCGGTAAGGGTATGTTCACACGGCACAATTTCGGCGCGCATTTCTCCGCGTATCTGCGTTTAATACGCGGCGAGATGCGCGCCGTAATTACGGTAATCCATAGCTCTCATAGAGAACTATGGATTACGCCTCGTCCCCCCGCGCGTACAATACGATCGTATTGTACGTGCGGGGAGATAAGTGACATGTCAATTAATCGCCGCGAGTAATGAATATCAATGGGGCCGGCGGGCTGCTGGTCCCCCCGTGCTTCAGGAGTATGAGCTGAGCAGCGCGACTCCCAAAACACCCGGCGTAATTGCGGCACGTGCTGTACTTGCTGCAAATACGCCGTGTGAACATACCCTAACCTAGAAGAACCTGAGTGCACTCAGAGCCGTTCCCTACATGTTGAAAGCTAATCTTTGTAGTAAGACAACCCCTTTAACTTAAAACAATATTCTTTGTAAAACAATTCCTTTTGATAATTTCTTTTTAGAATCTTCGGTGCTCTTTTGTATTTTCCATGTTATCATCTATATAAAAAAAAATCCTGGAATCTCGCAAGTTTGCGCTCTAGCCATTAAGCTTCCTATGGTCCACGTGGCTGCTGTAAAGCATATCTCCTTTTACAAGCAGTTTTTGCAAGATAGGTGTCACCTATAATCATGTAGGCAAATAAGATAAAAAATCTACAGCTAGAAAATAAAAACAATTTAAAAATGAGTTTGATGTATCAGTATCTGGCTTTAATAAGTAAAAACAAAACAAAAACAAAAAAAAATAAAAAATAGGTCATATATTTTACCCTTAGCCTATGATTAAATTTGTTAAAAGAAATAGGTCCAGTAAGGGTAGGGATATACAGTGTAGCCATGGCATGGCTGGGTAAAGCCAACAGGTCCACCTCTTATGGACTACCAATGGCCAACATGTTTGCCAGCATCTCGTACGACCATTGGTGGTCACATAGGAGGCAGGGATATCAGCCCCACCATGGCCGTGGTGCAGCCGCACAGTGTAATCTTATCCTTAGAGATTTTTACACAGAGTACTACGCTAACATTTTGCGTTGTGCATCCCTGACTTTGGCAAACACCAAAAGCAGGATCCAACAGCACAGTTATATCAGAAAGGAAGCACAGTCCTGAATCCATGGAGTTAAAACTTACACAGCAACAAGATAAAGAGACAGCATCTAGCGGGTTTTAAAAAATTAAAAGTCAATTTTTATTCCTTCATAAAACACCCAAAAATACATGCAACGTTTCAACCTTAACACGGGTCTTTGTCAAGCATAACAGGTCTTTGGCAAGGTAGACCCTCAGGACAGTAATGGCAATACTCCTGCTGAGTGCCCTGATTAAATTTTTTAAAAAAGAGCCCACTTATATGGTGCAAGATAGGAGAGGGTAATGGGTGGGTGGCCCAGATGTTTCAGCTTTATGGTGCCATGAAATTACTTCTGGCAGACTTCCGATACACATTAAAGATCAAATTTTGTATATCCTGTCGGGGAAGCCCTGCAACTGCTTTGGACCCTGTGAAGAGTGGGGACCAGGGTCCAAATGTCAGCAATTCCATACAGTCAATCAGCATTGGTTTCATGCCAGTCTTGTCTTATTGCAGGAGTGGAAAAGAAGCACTGGAAGAGGAAGCTGGTACTAGAATCACATCAATAACATGACTTCCATTTTTGCAGCTTCCAAAGTGTGCACATAGCGTATATATATATTTATATGTATATATATATATATATATATAAAAATATATATATATTATATATACACACACACATTTCTTTTTTTGCTACTGTACACAATCTACATAAATTGTCCAGCTCTATTAATGTCACTGTCACCAGCCAAGCTCTGCTGGCTGGTAGGATTTATGAATCAGCTGCAGTGGCATAAGTAACTGTGAGACTGTGTGCACTCACCATGCCACCTCTCCTAAGCTGCTATGTATTAAGCTTCATGTCCAGTAGGACAGAGCCTGGCAGCACCTGAATTGGCAGTCTTGCCTCAATACCTCAACTTAAAGCTGCCAAAACAAAGACAATCCCAGCCAGCGAGAGCTGGGACTGCTGCTGCATGCCATAGTAATTAAATAATCGCTGTGCAATGGGGCTCCTTCCAGAAGCCATTCAGACTTCACAACAGTACTTGGGTGGAGAGTGAATAATTACTGTTTGTCTACCATAAAAATGGACTGAGAGGATATTTTTTCTTTTTTTTTTTATCGGACTGATAATATATCCTAAAATATAATGAATATTTCAAGCCTGAAGTTAAAGAAACTAAAAATGTACAGGAAGTTTAATGCTTTTTTTAGTTTAGTGTTTTAATATTTAATGTCAGATCACATTCAAATGCATTAGGGCATGTCCCCACGGCACGGGTTTGCGGCCAGTTTTTCAGATGGTTTGCGGTTTTTCAGACCGTCTGAAAAACTGGCCGCAAACGAGCACAACGGGCTTCTATGGAAAATCTGTAAACTTCTCTCTGTGGCCAGCTCATTGCTAACTACGAGCCAGCCTCAGCGAATGGGGAGATGGCCACACTTGTGCAGTTCTTTCCATTCATTTCTATGGGAGTTCTGAATACAGCCAAATTGGTGTGCTCGGGTATATTTCAAACTCCCATAGACATGAATGGGGGAGATCAGCACAAGCGCAGCCATCTCCCTTTTCTCTGAGTAGCGAACTTTGAGCTAGCCTTAGAGATAATTTTACAAGATGGCAAAAACCTCTTTAGGCTGTGTATAGTTGGTACTGTCCCATATAATGTGTGTAAAACAGCCCAAAGGGATTGTGTTATCAGAAAATGACCTATTGTTTAAATCAAAGCTCTATGTTAAACATATTTTTAAAGAAGTATTTAAAAAAATCCAGAAATATTGCAGTTTTTACTCTGGCTACTAAGCTTATATTCCATCAGGATATACCATCAGACTTTTCTATTGTATCCTGAGTGCGATGAGGTCTGAGAAATAAAAAAAAACTGCTCCTTTCAATATGTCATAAATATCTGAGACAAGAATGCCCCTTAAATTAGTGACATAATGAGAACACTATATTTACTATTTCGCCATAGGCAAACTTAAACTCTATCAGCTCTCTATCTGTAAAACACTAAAACATAACTTTTATTATGTATAAATCACAATTTAAAACGTCATATCTGACCTCCCCAACATGTTTCGCCAGCTAACCTGGCTTCATCAGGGGTTAGAGGACCTCTAACCCCTGATGAAGCCAGGTTAGCTGGCGAAACATGTCGGGAAGGTCAGATATGACGTTTTAAATTGTGATTTCTCACCTCTGTTCCAGAAGTGTCACAGCTGCAGACGGTGTCACAAGGGAGCCTTATTTGTCCTGTGTCCATTAGATTAGGGATGATTGCCCAAGTAGGAGGCTTGGCATCCATTAATGGAGCTAGTAAACTGCTGTATATATTAGGCTTTCCTGTTAATAGGTGGTGTTCCACCAGACTTGATAATAGAATAGGAGCTATTCCTTCTTTCAGAAGCAAAAAGGGTTAAATGGTGAGGTTAGAAATCAGGTTTTTAAATAGTGTGTATAGAGGTTAAGAGTTATACATAATAAAAGTTAAGTTTTAGTGTTTTACAGATAGAGAACTGAAAGAGTTTAAGTTTGCCTATGGCAAAATAGAAAATATAGTGATCAAAAGTCACTCTCTGTTCTCTTGCGAGATTCCCAATTTTTTGGAGATTATGTGATAATGAGATAACAGGTCACGCGGGCCATGCAAATAAAGAACTATGTAAAAAATGGCTGTAATTTCTAGATGGATCATGCAATATTTTTGTTAATCCCTGCAATTAAAGCTAGATATTAAGTGTTGCAATTCAGATCTGGGTCAAATTTAACCTGAATGTAAACACTATGGTTCAGGCTGGTTTTTGGTAAAAACTAGATTAGGATTAGGGGTAGTGTTAGTGGGCCAGCATAAAAAATACGAGATCAGAACATCCTGGAACCAAAATTTTTTTACAAGTTTGAGCGAAAAGGTGTTGAGCTGGAGAGGTACAGATTCAAGCAACACTACTGAAAATCTACTTTGGGGGTGTCCAGTGGCTAAATTATGTCCAATATGAACTAATTAATATCTTATTGCATTGTACATAGCATGTGTACATTCATATATTTATGCAAGCAACTGGGAGCGCCAAAGAAATATTGAAAACTCTGGATGTGCTTATTGTTAAGAGATGATTCACCATCAAGTTATTGGAGTTACTTGAGCAGCTAAAAAGAGCATCTGTGGAGGACCCAACATGTCCTCCCATTACATGCAAAGCAAAATAATTTCAGTGGGAACTATGTAATGCTTAATTTCTCCTGCAAGGGCTGCAGGGAAATTGAGCACTTGTTGCAAAATTCTCCTCCAAATTACAGCTGCTCACAGGGTGCCCAATGGCTACATAGGGTCAGTTACTGTGTCTTTGATTGATTCTGCATATGGTGTCATGGATTTTCAATGACAATATAACATAAAGGAAATGCATACTTTTAAATCTGTGCTCCATCACAACTAACCTCCAAGACCTTCTCTAAAATATTGTACCAAAGATTGTCTTTTTGGCTTGCAGCTAGCCAATGTCAACTGTATTGTAGTTGACCATATATCCCGCTACAAAGGCCTCCCTCAAAAAAAGCTAGATGGTATATGTTCTTCATGTTATAGGTAATAAGTATCTGTATGGAGTAAAGTTGTATGTGTCCAGGATGTGTGTCCGGGATACATGCTAAGTGTAAATACCAAACATGGTGTAAATAGAGGCTTTTCGAAAAGGTCAGAAGGAACAAACAAAGAGAAATACAACCCAACAAGAGAAGATGACAAGTTCTACCATAGACAACAGATTGTTACCAGAGGCCCTCAAAATCTATGGGTTTTGCTATTAGGAAGTCCTATGGTTAGCTTTACATCTTGATTTTAGATACAAAAATGTATTTTTTTTTTTACTGTTTATAGAAATATTCATTAATTTTCAATTAAAACTTTCTAATCAATAAGGATGCAACAGAGAGTACAATGAGTCCATTGAGGGCCTGCAAGGTGCCGCAGAGACAAAGACTACTTATTACCCGTATTACACAAGACATATCTTGGCCTTGCCATCTTCTCTTGCCTCAGCAGAAGAAATCATTGTTCATGTTTTTATTATTAGAAATAAAATTGACATTTTTACAAGCACAGTGGTCTTGCCCAATGGCTATTATTCTCCTTGCTGTGTTTTATTACATCCTGTTTGAAGTGTGGCTGGCACATACCACACCCTCATTTCGCTAATGGGGAAAGCACACTTCTGCAGAAACCAGCTGACGCTGACTTTAACCTGTTATTGGCCAGACATTGACACTGAATCTTAGAGCAGATGCCATTCTGGGCACT
The DNA here is from genome assembly GCA_025379985.1 of Phyllomedusa bahiana. Taxonomy (NCBI): domain Eukaryota; kingdom Metazoa; phylum Chordata; class Amphibia; order Anura; family Hylidae; genus Phyllomedusa; species Phyllomedusa bahiana. The sequence goes on from JAODAL010027762.1 coordinate 41,355, forward strand.
GAAAGTCGGGCACAAGATATTGCAGGCCATATACTTTATGCAAATGGTATATTTTTCTTAAAATGAAAGGTTATCCACCACATGAGATATATTAACTTCAATGTTACATGGTGGCACCATCCATTGAGGGATGTGGCTTTGTGTGATGTCATCCCTAACAAGCCAGGCGTCTCTATTGACTGTTTATTTTCAATCTGAATGCCAAATTGTTAGGGTGTGAATAGTATTTTCGGCACCCTTGGGCAAGGCACCTATGAAGTAAGGCATTGTGCCCTTAAAGGGTGGGATTTTCAGGAAATGTTAGTTGTTCAACAACAAAAGGGTTGGCAGCTTGGTTTCTAGGGTAGCAGCATGGTTGCCAGACAGGCTGATACGTCTCCAACTTGGGTTTATATAAAAAAACAGGTGGCAAATTGTTGAAAATAGAGCTTGTTACCAATCATGTACTTTATGAGTGTGTTTACTGTGTAATAAAAGATATGGGTGCGTGGAATTGGATACTTGTCTGCATAGTTCAGAATATCGCATTGCGGTTCTCGGTCTCGAGCTGAACCAAGGAAAGTTGCCACTGATTTTACTTGTTAGCTACTATATTACTGCTTGGTGGAGACACATAAGGGGAATTCAGACTGTCCTTAAACCTTGAAAGATGAGAGATATTTTTGAATTTCCCGCATTAAAACATATTGGGCGACATGCATGAAATTTGGCATTAACACGCCACACTTCATGTGCATTATACTGTCATAGAATGCGCCTGATTTATGAACCCGCTCTACAGTGGGTCATAAATCAGGTGCATTCTAGCGCTAGGGCGACATTTCTGGCTCAAGTATACCACCTTGAAAGTGCTCTACCTGTTGCAGCTGTAATGAGCCTAGAATTGCCGTATCGAAGCTATAAATATGTAGCTTTGCTATGGTTCTAGTGTGTGCCTTGCCTCCCGATTTAAAAATGTATAAACGGGGCTGCGCCTGATATCGGGGCTGAAAAGACGTCAGATATGCCGCCTATTGTGTTTCATTTACTAAAACTGTCCAACAGTAAGACTGTCTTTGTTGCCCAAATCAGAACTCAGAATTCGATTTTTAAACTCCTATGGAACCATGAAAGCTGAGCTCTGATTGGTTGCTGTGGGCAACAAAGATAGTCTCACTGCTTGACACGTTTGATAAATGAGGCCCATTTTGTACCCCAGAATGGTATTAGAAAAAAATACAACCTGTCCCCTGAAAAAGACCTGATAAAATACATTGATGGCGATGTAAAAACAATAGGGTTGATGCAAAAAAATTTTTTATATGAAAAATGCTCTCTCTTTTTCTGGTTCTGTGAGTATTCTCTCTACTCTGCCTGCTTCTGCTCCACTGCCGGCTGATGGGCAGACAACCCCTGTATGCTGCAAAAGCTGTAACCACCCAACATCAACTATAACTCTGGTACCTCTCCAACTGAGCTGAACTGGTTGCCTAACAAGGCGGGCTGCTTATAGGCATGTTGTCCCTTATTCCTTCTTCCCAGGATCCCTAATTGGTAATGAATAAGCTGCTGGTGCTTATTCATTATTACATAAAATAAATAAATAAAATAAATAATAATAATAAATATATATATACATATATATGTGTGTGTGTGTATATATATATATATATATATATTAATATATACACACATACAAATATATAACAGATAATAAACATATGAGACCACTAAATAGGTGGTCATACACTTTACAGTCTCAATAGATGTGATGACGGAGCGAGCCACCCTCTTATGGAGATAGGTGTACATCTACAAAACATTTATAGCATATGCTGTAGATATGCCGTACATGTCTAAATTGGGAATACCCCTTTAAGGGATTAAGGGCCCATGCACACAGGTCTATCATCCTCCAACCTAGTTAATGGGCATACTGCCACCTCCATATGCCTTCATGCAGAGCTTAAAAAGGATAATGTTCGTCATTAGGGAGAGGCACCAGGGAGAGGCATGTTTTTCTCTCTATCTGACATGAAATCAGAATAAACCTTACCCCTTTTACGGCAATTAGGATTACCAAAATTATTTATATTTGCCAGATGCTAGAATAATGAGAGAGAGAGAGAATTGTTTGAGGCATTTTTATTACTTTCTGCAAAGTCAAAAGTTTCCATACATTTCATTAGTATTTGGTAGCATTGCCCTTAAATTGTATGACTTGGGTTAAATGTTCTGCATATCCTTCCACAAGCTTCTCACAATAGTTGGTAGGAATTTTGGCCCATTCCTCCTGACAGAACTGGTGTAACTGAGCCATATTTGTAGGTCGCCTTGCTCGCACCTGCCTTTTCAGCTTTGCCCATAAATTTTCAATTGGATTGAGATCAGGGCTTTGTGAAGGCCACTCCAAAACATTGACATGGTTATCCTTAAGCCACTTTGTAACCAGTTTGGCAGTATGCTTCGGGTCATTGTCCATTTGGGAGACCCATTTCTGACCAAGCTTTAACTTCCTGATTGATGTCTTAAGATGTTGCTTCAGTATTGACACATAATCTTCTTTCCTCATGATGTCATCTATTTTGTGAACTGCACCATTCCCCCATGCAGCAAAACAACCCCACAACGTGATGCTGCAACCCCCGTGTCTCACAGTCGGGATGGCGTCCTTAGGTTTCCAAGCTTCTCCCAAATACTTAGAAATGTATGAAATACTAATGAAATTATTGTAAACTTTTGATTTTGTAGAAAGTAATAAAAATGCCTTAAAAAATTCTCTCTTTCTTATTATTTTGGCATTTGGCAAATATAAATAATTTTGGTTCCTAATTGACCTAAAACGGGGAAGGTTTATTCTGTTTTTATGTCAGATAATGAGAAAAACATGTATATGTGTCTTTTTATATAGTGTATTTAAACTTCTGGTTTCAACTGTATGTACGGACAGCTGTTTCAAGGTGTTTGGCCCAGTTCAACTGGTTAGCTGGGTGAAAGTCATATTGCAAGGCTTAGTGAGTCGAATGTAACTATATGTGATATATCCAATAGGTGCCGCAGAGTCCTAGTTCTTTTCCCTTGAGCTTATTTGAATTTACCTCCATACAGAGGCATGGAAAAAATTATTCCTTTTAAAATCTTTCAGAACTGGAAAGAAAAAAAAATTGCCATATTCTCCCACCTTAATATGAACTGACACAAAACTGGTAGGTGACCCTAGAACGCCTTCTTTAGCTAAATAGGTCTCAGATACTGTGTTTATTAATTTCTTAATATTCGGAGCTCTAAGTCCCCTGCATCCCTGCATACAGTAGTTAAATTATAAGGTTTTTACAATACACTCTCGAAAAACCTAAGGAGTGTATTTTACACTCTTAAGAGTACAGTAACTTGGGCCATCTTTGGGGTGTCCATGATGCAGTCAAAAACCATGCTATTCAAGTTGTGGGGTAGGTTGTATGTTGATTGTTACTGGCTGGACAGTTTGGGGGCTAAAAATTGCTGTTCATCTGCAAAATCATGTTAGGGTCTATTCATTATTGACTGCAAGATTTTGCAGGTAAATAGTTAACAATCACCACCTGCATCGCACCCACCCAAACACTCTTCATGGCCTTAAGGGAGAGAACACACAAGGGTCTGGCTTCACGTGGCTAAAACCATGCCAATGGCCATATGCAGCCGCCAATGGCCATACCAATTTGTCGAGTGCTACTGGCAATCTTGTGCAGCCATTGGCAGCCACATCAGGGTGTGGTTGCAGCCACAGGCGCCCGGACCCTTGTGGGTTCTCACCTTAATCCCAATATATTTAACTCATTCATTAACCAACATCCATTTTCCTTCTGCAGGCAGCCCAAATATTTTCAAGACTATTATGGGTATCTGGAGGTCTGAAGCAGGAAATTGGCTGCTAAAATAAAACATGTTAAAACTGTGTTTTTAATATAAAATTGTACTGCAGTTCTTCCCATGTCCTTTTTTTTTTTTTTACCAATCAACGCAATCTTGAGGCTCTTATTTGTTTTCTCCATCACAGAAGGAATTTGAATCACTCAAGTACTTGGTCTGACATTTTACTTTCTTGGGACTTTTTTGTGAATTGGGCTCAAGTATTGTGTTTATATAGGAATTCAAGACTCCAATTTCGTAGAACTAAGTATGTAATGCTGCCCTGACATACCTTTCCTCAGATATTTTCCCTCTGTGGATGTTTTCATTTACACATTTACCAAGTCCAGTAGTTATTATATTAGTAGGTGCCATGGACACTTCATTTGTTCTTAGACGTAAGCTTTTCTTTTAGCATGTTGGCGGGCTTAAAGTGTTTCAGGATGCACAAAAGGCACGGCAGGCAGGCTCATGCTGTTTGCTGTGCTGAAGTCAACTGGAATCAGAGCCCATTGATTTCAACTATGAGGCAGAAAAAGATGTATTTTACTTTGTTTATTTCACATTTACGCCTTATACTTTAGGAGTATTTCCTAAAGTTTACCTTCAACAGAAGGCTCTGACCTATTGCTTAGGAATATAATGCCCATAAGTCCATAAAATATTACCCTAGGTTCTACAAACCATTAATTTGAGGCTTTCATGTCCTATTAGGATTGATAAAGGGACATAATTATAGGGGGTGTGGAAATTGTTTCAGTGCCTGGGCCCTCTGATTTATCTAAGCCTAAAATATCTAAAAATTGCGGATCTCTGCTACAGATTTTGCATTATGTCCCTGAAGCATCAAGTGATGCCTCTGAATTGATATATAATCCAGGAAAAGTTTGCGCTTATTGCACTCAATCAATAAATTAGGAAATCATTTAGGATTACCAAAATTATTTATATTTGCCAAATGCCAGAATAATGAGAGAGAGAATTTTTTAAGGCACTTTTATTACTTTCTGGAAAGTCAAATGTTTCCATACACTAGGATTACTATGCCTTCAAACAATTTGGGACAGCCCACATGATGATGTCATGTCTTTGGAAGATTCTGTTGGCAATAAACCTATCACAGTCACCTGTGGATGTATTTTGGGGCACACCAGAAACAACCTGCTTCTGTTTGTAACATCATTGGAAAGTCTAAAGAAATCAGCCAAGATATCAGGAAGAGAATTGTGGACTTGCACAAGTCTGGATCATCTTTGGGTGCAATTTCCTGGTACCTGAAGGTGCCTCGTTCATCTGTACAAACAATTATATGCAAGTACAAACAAGAGGGGACTGTCCAGCCATCATACCACTCCGGAAGGAGACGGATTCTGTGTCTCAGAGATGAACGTGCTTTGGTCTGACATGTGAATATCAACCCAAAAACAAAAGACCTTGTGAAGATGCTGGCGGAAGCTGGTGAGATTGTTTCATTATCCACAGTGAACCAGTACTATATCGACATGGGCTGAAACTCCACTCTGCCAAGAAGAAGTCATTACTCCAAAAGAAACAGATAAAAGCCAGATTAATGTTTGCAAATGCACACAGGAACAAAGACCTACATTTTTGGAGACATGAACTGTGGTCTGACGAAACTATAATCGAACTGTTTGGTCATAATGGCGATCATTACGTTTGGAGTAAAAAGTTAGAAGCTTGGAAGCATAAGAACACCATCCCAACTGTGAAACACGGGGGTGGAAGCATCATGTTTTGGGGTTGTTTTGCTGCAGGAGGAACTGTTGCACTTCACAAAATAGATGGAATCATGAGGAAAGAAGATTACGGTGTCTAAAGACAAAAGCCAGGAAATTAAAGCTTGGGCAGAAATGGGTCTTCCAAATGGACAATGACCTGAAGCTACTGCCAAACTGGTTACAAAGTGGCTTAAGGATAACCAAGTCAATGTTTTGGAGTGGCCATCACAAAGCCCTGATCTCAATCCTATTGAAAATGTATGGGGAAAGCTGAAAAGGCAGGTGCGAGCAAGGTGACACTATCAAACTTAGGCTACAGTTACACCATTCTCTCAGGAGGATATGGGCCAAGAACTTTTAACCAACTATTGTGAGAAAGCTTTGTGGAAGTGATAGCCAAAAAGTTTGACCCAAGTCCTAATCGTTTTAAGGGCAATGCACCAAAATACTAATGAAATGTATGGAAACTTTTGACTTTGCAGAAAAGTATTAAAAATGCCTCAAACAATTCTCTCTCTCATCATATATATATATATATATATATATATATATATATATATATATATTGTGAGGGAGACCAGCAACAGGTAGGCAGCGTGGGCTTCAGCGGATAGAGACAGGGTTTATTTCAGCAAGTGCAGCAAAATGGAAATCAAACAAGCCTTAACTTCAGGCAAACAGAAAAATAAAGTCCTGCTCGGCAGAACTCTTACTAGACACAGGATTCGCTGACTAGTACTTGATACAGCTTTAGCACTTACTGCAGGCTTCTTCACAGTCGGTCTATCCACTGAGACACAGAGTATACAGCAGACACTGTACGGGCCTGCAGATCCAGGCTTTATAGGCCGGACACCAGCCTCACCTGGTGCGTGGGAGTGGCCACCCACCCTGCTCTTTGGCCATTCCAAGAAAAGCCAACCCACACTAAGCGGACTGGAGCCCCTACACTAAAGACTGTGTCAGTAGCATAGTGTTACTGACACCTAAACTGTCGGCCCTCCTTCACCGAGCCCAGGCCTCTCGGTGACACGCCTCGCTCCACTTACTCCCCAAAGCTGCATAGGAGAACATTCTAGGAGAAATATATCTTCCATCAACAATGCCGCCTGTCACTGTCTCACAATATACTGTATATATACATTTAGTGGTATTTCATTTCATTTTACTGGATGCCTTTGCATTAATGAATGTCGAAGAGTGTTGACTGTACTGTTCCATACTGTAAAAAAAATATGACTGCCTCACCTACACGTGCCAAAAGGAAATTTTTTGGCACAGGTAAAATCAGTTTGGCCCTACGGCTAGATTCGGCACATGCACTAAGAATTTTCCTGGCACGTTAGTCTTAAAATGTAATGTGAACAGAGAATAGCACTTAAACCCCTCCTGTGAAAATCAAATCTCAAATTATATTTGTTAAAAAACTATATATATACAAATACTATGGGCCTCATGTATGCAAACTGTCTTGGTCTAAGACTGTTTTTGTTGCAAATAGCAACCAATCAGAGCCCAATGCAACCAATCAGAGCTCAGAGCAACCAATCAGAGCTCATAGCAACCAATCAGAACTCATAGCAACCAATCAGAGCCCATATCAACAAATAAGAGACCATAACAAACAATCAGAGCTCATAGCAACCAATCAGAGCCCAGAGCAACCAATCAGAGCTCATAGCAACAAACCAGAGCTCATAGCAACCAATCAGAGCTCATAGCAACCAATCAGAGCTCATAGCAACCAATCAGAGCTCCCCTTTCATTTCATATAATGCTCTGAAAAAATGAAAGGGGAGCTCTGATTGGTTGCTATGAGCTCTGATTGGTTGCTATGGGCAACAAAGAAAGTCTTAAACCTAGTCAGTTTTCATACTTGTCGCCCTGTATATCTATCTGTATATATATAATTTTTATTTTTTAAAGGGCCTCTGAAAAATGGGAGCTGATTGGTTGCTAGGGGCAACTACTCTTCTCTAATTTTGGTAAATCTCCCTTAATACTCTGGGTGGCTGCAGTAAGAAATCATTGTTCAAGCTATTCTACCATGTACACACATTCTCAAGAAAATTTTCAGTCCCTTCGTTCAATACATTTCTTTATTTCTGGGTCTTCAATCGCTGTAATTTAAAATAATTTATTATTGTCCGCTTCTTCTTCAGATCTCTTCATTTTCAACCTTTTATTCAGCAAATACATAGTAAATACAAATTTCACAAAAATATACTTGCTGTTTTGCAATTCGTGCCGCTCCGTTTAGCAAAACGTCTCATCCAAGGCTCAATGGCAGGCCATAGTTTAAAACATTGTTATGGAACGGTCCTATGGGGTAATTTCGGCGTGCATTTCACCGCGTATTTGCGTTCTAATACGGGTAAGATGCGTGCCTAAATTACAATAATTCATAGTTCTCATAGAGAACTATGGATTACGCCTCCTCTCCATGCTCATACAATATGATTGTATTGTACGCACGGGGAGATAAGTGACATGTCAATTACTTGCGGCGAATACACACCATGAGTAATGCCTGTCTCTAGGGCCCGCGGGCTGCCGGCCCCCCACCCGCGCCGCAGGAGTATGTGCGTATTTGTGCAAGCTCCCGAAACACACGATGTACTGCGGCGCATACTGTACTCGCCGCAGTACATCGTGTGAACATACCCTTAGAGATAGTTAGCGTGTGACCGGAGGCATACACACTTGCACGACGTTTTGAGGCGGAACCCTCTTTGTCAAGCGAGACCCTGACGTTTACCAAACTAAACAAGACTGAAAATGAGGCTCTTTTGGTCTCTGTTCGGTAATGGGGTCTGTAGACATGTTTACTGTATATGTTGGGAGCTTTATACCATTGTATTTGGAAAGAACAGTTGTGTCCTGACAGACAAGAATCATCAGTTTTATTCAATAATTGTAATCTAGACAAAAAAAAATGAAACTGTTAAAGGGGACGTTTAGTTTTAAATACCTATTGGAAAATTCGGAGTTAATAGACGTGTTCCATCGTTCAGGACCTTCACCCCTCAGCCAGTCAGAATGGAGGATACATCCAAAGATCCCTCTTGCTTGGAGGCCCAATTTTTCCCCATGCCCCACATTCATTTGAAAAGAAAATGTTTTAGGGTATGTCCACACAGCGTTTTCTGGGTCGTTTTTTAGCACGTTTTACGCGCTGAAAAGCGGCCCAAAATCAGCCTCAGACAATTTTCAAATCTTCTTTCATTGACTGTATTGTAAAATACGCCTTGTCGTTCACATGAAGTGTTATTTCACAAGCGTAATTGCGAGCCATTTTTTGGAAGCAATTACGGCTGTAAAAATAAGTGACGTCAATTCTTGAAGTGTTTTTCGCTCATAAAATCCACACAGAAAACACGGGGGATAGGATTTTTCAAAATATTTTTCAAAATAAGCTTCGAAAAACGTCTCTAATCAGGCGTTTTTTTAAGCAGATTTGGAAGCCGATTTTAAAGCTGATTTTGAAGCGTAAACTTACACTCCAAAAAATGCTGTGTGAACATGCCCCTAGCTTCATTTCCCCCATGGTGGCATTACAGGGTGATTGAACATCTACTCCCTCCGATATACTATTGTTGGGGTTTATCGAGGGATCCTGCAATCAACTCCTTGTCAAAGGACCTTTTTTTAAAAGGTGTCAAAAAGGGCAAACCCTTTTTAGGTAAAAAAGTGGTTAAAATGGCACGACAAAACCCCCACCATCTGGGTGGATTGGCCTGTTACAGAATGGGCTGTAGCCATGTCAGGTTGCTCCTGCTAAAGCGATGAGGAAACTCAAGCGGTGATGTTTATCTGCCATATATCTCAGCACCACTTTCTGATATATGCACCAACATGGCCATATGCTTCATAAGAGTGTCCCTTTGGCATATGTTAGGCTTTTTCAGCCAAAGGAGATCCTGCCAAATAAAACCCCATACAGTAATTGCTGTCTCGGGCATACATCAGCGGCACACTTAATGTGCTGCAAGGTTATGCCAGAAAAAACCCGTGAACAGGTTAAATCATTGACTATTTCCTTGGAAAAGTTTTGTGGCCGCCTGTTTAGTCACACATTTTTTATTTTTTTGTAAAAAAATCTGATTAATAAATAAATGATGTAAGAAGAAAAATTATATTGTTTTTAATGTGTCCTTTTTTTACCCCACGTGCCAAGTAGGCATTCGTGAAAAACTATTAAGGGGGCTGTTTTTTTAGGCTACTCTGTCTGACAACCCCGAAAAAATAACAAAAACTGCAGCTTCCACTCACACAGTGTCATGGACTACATCCAAGGTACCTATCAAGGTACTGCTAAAGAAGGTACAGCAACGGATACCGCAACATAGTTGCAGCGGCCACATAGCTGTTGGTGGAGTTCCACACTAAAAGTGTATACTGCCGGGAAAAAGAGCAAACAAAGTCCAATAAATTTGTTGCTCTTGTTTTGCAGTGCAGGAGGGAGCTATATGGCAGTATCCTTCGAAGTATCTTTGTACTGATATCTCAGACATAGTCCATAATGACGCTATATTATTTATTGTAACAAAATTAGGGGAAAAAAAATGTAAAAAAATTGTTTGAAAATATATTAGTTACCAATATACACTTTTTTTTGTGTTTAGCTTCCTGAATCTCCTGGTCCCGAAAAACCAGATCCTGCAATAACATGGGTTAAATTCAGAGACCGAGTCGATGATGGGACATACCCAAAAAAGAAATGTAAACCTAACAAGAATTCTGTGAGTATCGGAATTGTCATTTTCTTTTTCTACTTTTTTTAGTCTGATCCATTCCCCACACGAATAATAAAAAAACATTCCCCGAATAAAAGTTTTTGTTTGTTTGTGGGATTTGCCACCGAGAATGAATAATGCCAGCAGTAGCAGAAAAGTATCATTATATGTTGATATTGTAATAATGTGAATATATTTGAAATGTTTTAGCATGAGTAATCTGATTTTTTAGTAATATTTTTAGTGGAGAGAGCCTTTAAAGGGAACCTGTCACATAGGTTATGCCCCCCTTGCTGAGGACAGCACAAGCTAGTGACAGACCTACTGTTTCCAGCACTGTGTCCCTTATTCTGTAAGATGCAGAAGTTTTAGAGCATTTAATGCTCCAATCTTATTCATGAGCAGGTGTTAGCCCCGCCCAGCAAAGGTTAGCCCTGCCCACTGATAATTATTCACATGTTTCTACCTATTCAAATTAATAGGTTTATCAGTTGAGGTGGGCAGGGGCTAGCCTCAGGTGGGCAGGGTATAAAAAAACTGACTCTTTTCATGACTCTTTTCTGGCTGAGAACTGCAGATTTGAGCATTAAATGCTCTAAAACTACAGAATAAGAGACACAGCACTGGAAACAGCAGATCTGATACAAGCTTGTGCTGTCCTCAGCAAGAAGGACAAAAATTGAACTTCCATGATGAATCCAATGTATTGTCCCAGGTTCTTTAAACAGTTAATATTAGGTTATTATGTTCTTTTATGATTGAAACAAGAACATGATTATAATGGGGTAGAAGCCCAGAAAGTCATTTTGATGTATCTAAGGGTATGTCCACATGGCAAGAGTGTCAGATGGATTTTCAGACGGTTTTCAGATTTGAAAACTGTGTGAAAAACTGACTGTCAATCATCCACATAGACTTTGATAGAAAATCCGCTTAGTAATCTACACTGAACGGATTTTCAGCCTGATGGATTTTTACACCACTGGCGTTCCGAAAAACTCGGAACATGCAGAATCTTCTGTTTTCGGGTGAAAAATGTGCATTTCAATGATTGAGTGAGACGGGTAAATCCGCAAACCATGACAGAACCAGCCCCAAAACCATACAAAAGACGGCAAAATACCGGCCGGATTCTTTAGACAGAATCCAACCGGTATTTTGTCTATGCCGTGTGGACCTACCCTAAGACCAGTACTGCAAATAATGCATAACACTGCATTTGGCGGTCTCTGCTACATATTTAGCATTGGGTCCCAGGAACTTTAAGTGATGCCTCTGGACAGGCTTGGACTGGACTAAAGGGAACAGGGGCCCCTGAGAATTGCAGACCTGAGAATGCTCTTTTACTGCCTATACATCCTTGAGAAGACAGAAAGACAGAAAAAAGGGGCAAAAAGTAGGAGGCAGAGTATAAAAAACATGAAGTGTCATGTACAATAGCTGTGGGGAGAACCCACCGAATTAACTTCACTGATATGTCTCAGAAACAACTCCAATGGTGGGCCTTAAGCACTCCAATCCGACACTGTCCCTGGCTTGATATATAATCCAGAAAAAGTTTAATTCATATCTTTAAAGGATCCATTATAATTTTCCCATCCTTTCTTCTCCAGAGACTATCTGGGCCACCGGGCCCACCAGGACCACAGGGGCCTTCAGGACCACCAGGAATGCCAGGAGCTGAGGTCACACATGAAGTATTGTTGCAGGAGTTCAAACAGATGCTCAAAGGTAGGGTGATCCCATGAACCAGATTTTCCACTCCTTGACCCTTATTTTTGCGTTTCATAATAAGTTGTAAAAAAATAGTGATCTACAGGTCTATGGATTGGAGATTACTTCTATAGCTAATAAACTCTGTAATGCTATTTAACTATCACAAAGGAAGGAGATAATTGTGGAACAAGTCTATGAACCAAGAAATAAATGCACCCACCACATTAGAGATAACTTCCAAAAGGCCAGAATTACGAGCCTGTGTAGAAATTGATTGCATATGGTTTCTCAAGCTTGGGAGACCAAGCATGTCCATTTGTTACAAGAGAGCCTATTGGTTTCACTGATGACATCATAATGTCCTATAGCAGAACCATAAGGGAACACTTGTTCTCTACTGTTCTCCCTGTTAAGGGTCCTAAGACATCTTCTGATTTGCTTATAGTTTGAGGACCTTTCTAACATTTAAACCATTGTATTAGATTTTTGCGCAAATGTATCATTAAATGATGAGTCCAAACTTGCTTGCAATTTTTAGCAAGAAAAAAATGAAAACCCACAATCAGATGGGCCCAAGCTGCTAGAGCCACCTGACCACTTCCTTAATGATTGGACAGAACACTCATGTTCACACAGCGTATTTGCAGGGCATCCTTTGGGGCACAATTGCATTGCAACATGCCCAAAGGATGTCACTTAAATATGGTAAAATCATAGCACTCATAAAGTGCTATGATTTTCAGACATATTCCCCGGGATGCACTGAGCATCGGGAGAAAGAAGTGAAATGTCACTTCTTTTTCCCTTTGACGATCCAGAGAATGCAAGAGTGAATAGGGACCGGGCTGTAGCGCTTTAGAAGTAAGTGCTGGCCAGCGCGTACTTCTAAATCAGCAGAGGTATAGCAGTGCACACAGTGCACACCACTATACCATGTGTGAACCCGGCCATAAAGTGTTATGCCAGTTCGTTAAAGAACAAATGTCTGTTATA
>JAODAL010027763.1:0-54406 GCA_025379985.1 Phyllomedusa bahiana
CGGAAAACCTTATGGAAAACCCTTGCAGCAGTCCCCACTGCACGGGTTTTCCGCCTGGCGGTTTTTCCGTCCGCGGGCTGCCCGAAAAACATTCTACATGCACATTCTTCTGTCCGAAACACGGAATATGAGCAAGTGAATGTGAAAAGGGAGGGCTCATCGCGGAGGAAAGCGCCCCCCCCCCCCCCCCCTCTGCGCCATAGGGAAGGCCGGAAAACTGTGCAAATACCGGTTAGATAAGCCAACCGGTATTTGACCATTGCTGTGTGAACGCACCCTTATAGAACCACCTACAACCTGACCAGGAGATGTGAGTCCTAAGCTGGCTGTGGCTCTGTGAAACTGCACAGTGAGAAAACAGTTAAAATTCACTTCCAAATATTGTCAAAACTTTATAATGTTTTGTACAGGATTTATATATCGGCTCTATTTAGTATAATTATCTGTCCACTATATGGCAGCACATACTATGGTTGTCCAGCCCAATAGGTAAAATAAATCACCGAACTAATACAATGTGATAACCACTGCCTACTCTCAATAACATCACAGTATGTCTGTTGCTCGTGGCTAAAAAATAACTTTTAATGGTATATTTTAAAATCTGTAATAGAAAAAAGAAAAGAAAAAAACAACAACTTCTTTAGCACAAATCTAGGGTAACTTATTATACCATTACCATTGCCAATAACAAATAAGAAATAAGGCACAAGAAACTCACGGTTACTTGATAATTTTGTTCAAAAAGATGTTTCATCCACCCCTTATACACCCAAAGCCTTCTATGATCTCGATCTTGGCTAAAGTTGATATATGTAGTTACATACTTTACTATCCCTATATCCTATTATGTTCCTATATCCAGGGGGACGGAGTCGTCGCCCTGAAAAGGGCGGCCCCCAGGGGTGAATACCCTCATAAATTCAGTCTTCTATAATCTGGATGTTGGCTAAAGTTGATATATGTAGTTACATACTTCACTATCCCTATATCCATAGCTATTATGTTCCTATATACAGGGAGGCGGAGTCATCGCCCTGAAAAGGGCGTCTCCGAGTGATGAATTCTCACCCTAGATATCCCTATAGTAACCCTGTAAGTGACATAAGCCCATCGAGATCTCAATACAAATGCACAATTGGTACCATTGGTACTATTAGCTCTAAAAAAAAAAACTCCCAACGTGTTTCTTCCTCCCACACATGAAGAGAAAGGGAGATGAAATGGATAATCCTAGGAGTACAGAAAACTCTTAAGTTACCCACGATCTGCTGTTCCGGATCTTCACTACAATGAGCCCATATGGTCAAGGTTGTCCCAGCAAGATTTTTTTCATAATAGAGGCTCCTCCAAAATCCCTTCCACCAATCTAATGAGAAACTGTCTATGTTCTGCCCAATAGGTATGCCCGCCAATGTTTATATCCCACTGGTATATAATAATGAACCACCTTAAAACTAACCCAGGAACTAGAAGCAAGAAGTTCTGAGTTTACTACCACTAAGTGCCACCAAAGAGTTAAGTGGGCATGAAAACCCCCTAAAAAGATTACTGCACTTTTCCCTCCTGATCCCCCTGTAATCTGATCATGTCTCCTCCACTAATACCACAACTTGTCCCGTTAGGTTTGTTTCAAAGTATTTTGTTGAAAGCAACACACATAGAAAATAAGTGTCGAAAGGCGAAAATGAGACTTTTATGGACGCGGCCTGATGCCAAGATGTAACTCATAGAAAACCTCTGCATAGACGCTCTATGTAGCATAAGATGGAACTTGGCTGCATCTCAGGAAATACGGGGTGCCCATTGCCAGGGGTCAGGGCTGAAATGCAGCTAAAGTTACTGAAAATCAATGGAACTATTATCTGGTAACTTTTTGAAAAAGAAGCATCTGAAATAATAGGCATTTTTCCAAACTTTAACCTCTTCTGGATGCTCGCCTGTACTTGGAACTCCCATTGAAATCAATGGAATATTTCTGACCACCTTTTGCTTTAAAACAGAGAGGTTTCAGTTCTGGAAATAGGTGCTGGTCCTAAAAGTGGTATCTGTACCTGTCACATTTGATGGCATATCCTATTGATGTCTTATCAGTGTGCATGGTGGGAACATGCACACCCCTTTTAAAGGGGTTGTCTCACTACAAGGGTTGCTTTTTATGTTAAAGATCCTGCAAAAACAAGTCACTTGGCAATATGTGTCCATTAACAGTGTCCTACCTATTCCTACCTAGATTCCTAGCTGCATCAGCTCCTCAGGTCGCTATAGCTACAGACCTGCTGGTTCTCTCCTTATAGGCTGCCAGCACTGGTTGCTATAGCTACAGACCTGGTTTCTACTGTAGCCTAGTAGAAGCCAGTAAACACACCCCTGAAAAAAAAATGAAACCAAGAAAACAGGATTGAGGTGAGATTAATAAATGTAGTGAGACAATCCCTTTAAGGAGGGGGCAAAACGGACTAGTGGCTATCAGGGGCGTAATTACAAATGGCAGGACCCCATAGCAAACTTTTCAATCCGTAAAAAAGAAAATGTAACTTACCACATGTTCCGTCAAGACTGACAGAAAAAATAGTGTACACCAGATACATCCCGCATATACCATTCACACGCTAGACACATCCAACATACACCATTCACACGCTTGACACATTCCACACACGCCATTCACATGCCAGACACATCCCACACACACCCCACTCACACGCCAGACACATCCCGCACACGCCACTCACACACCAGACACATCCCGCACACGCCACTCACACACCAGACACATCCCGCACAAGCCACTCAAAAGCCAGACACATCCCGCACACGCCACTCACACACCAGACACATCCCGCATATGCCACTCACACACCAGACACATCCCGCATATGCCTCTCACACACCAGACACATCCCGCATATGCCACTCACACACCAGACACATCCCGCATATGCCACTCACACACCAGACACATCCCGCATATGCCACTCACACACCAGACACATCCCGCATATGCCACTCACACACCAGACACATCCCGCACACGCCACTCACACACCAGACACATCCCGCAAATGCCACTCACACACCAGACACATCCCGCACACGCCACTCATACGCCAGACACATACCGCACATGCCACTCACATGCCAGACACATCCCGCAAACGAACCTAACACACCAGACACATCCCGCAAACAGCACTCACACACCAGACACATCCCGCACACGCCACTCATACACCAGACACATTCCGCACACGCCACTCACATCCCAGAAACTTTTTTTTTGCTTTATTTATTTTAGGGGTCCTGTATTCTAGTGTAAAGGTATTGTCAGATTTACAAAACCCATGTGCAAAAAATATATATTTTGGAGTGTAGTAATTAAAGTACTTTCCTTGCTGGAGGACCTAACACATCAGTGCTGTACATGGACGATCCATTGATTTCAGTGGGCACTGTGTAATACTTCATTTTGCCTGTGGGAGTGGCACTGGAGCGTTTTTGACTTCTACTAGGAATGGATTTTTGACCTGTCTTTATGTCAGTAGGCATGCTCTTTTTTACTGTGATTTTGTAAATGGATTGTCTGGTTTAGGAAACCTGTTTAGAAAAAAAACTTTTTAAGCGCAGTTATTAAAGAGAATCTATCGGCAATATATTTTTTTCAATTTTGTTTTCTGCATAGGATTATGGGGGTGGCCATCTTTTAACAGCATCTGGAGAGATGCTTTACAGCAGCTTCATACACATAGTAGTCTGTGAACAGGAGCAGACCCATTGACTTCTATAGGAGAGTTTTCTAGGCTCTGTGACCTGGGAAGAAGTCAGTGTGCATGGAGGAGGAGAGGGTGAACGGTGATATCTCCTATTGTGACTGGTGGATCCTGTGTTATCTATATACATTGGTGTCACCTTTCAGTGTAATCCTGTCTGTGCTGATAATGAGGAGACTGCTGAAAAGTTTTCTCTACAGAACAGGAAGTGTTAGACTATTATTAGGCCTAGTGGCCAAATTGAAAACCACAGGATTTTAGGATTTTTTTTTAATATTGATATATGTAAAATTAAAACATTTTTTTTTTTTTTTTACCAAAAATCCCATATAAAATGTGTTTAATATGAAAAACAAGAGTTAAAGGGGTTTTTTCCCACGAAGGGGTTTCCTTTCCCTTATCTGCCGGGGGAAAGAAAAAAAACATGCGGGTTCACGGGCGGGGGGGAGGGGGAGGGGGGGACAGAGGGGGGAAGCATAGCGTCTGCAAATTTTCCAAATAATTACATTACAACCGTAGATTCTCTATATACAGACACCCCCTCATACACTGCCTTTCCCCCCAGCCCTTGCAAGCTCCTTCAGGGCCCTGTCACGATAAGCAGTGCAAACACCAAGTGGGGCCCAATCAGCTCCTGTCAGTGTCCTGGTCACTAATGAAAACTGTCGGGAAACTAAGGGGGACTGAGCAATGCTGTACTCTCACGGTTTCCCCCTTTTTGAAAATCACATATATTTAAAAAAGGAAATAAATCCCCCCCTTTGGAGACCCACGCAACAACATCGTGGAAAACCCCCTTTTAAAACAAAAAAGTTTTGTTTTTGGGGGAACCGGTAATAACTCATTCAGCTGTGAGGGTGCAAGTTTTTTATGAATTTTTTTATAAACCCAGTGTAGGGAAAAAAAACCCGTGGGGAGTTTTAAACGGGGGTTTAAAACTTGCATTTTTTTTGGCCAAATTTTTAACAACACGTAACCACATGACTGGCCCAGATATACACGTGATCTATGTTAAAATTAAATTTTGCCACTGTCCCAAAAATCCCCGGGTAAGTGGTCTTGTACCAGTATTTTGCATTTGTGCAATTTCCTCTTTCTGGTACATTGTCTTTGCTGCATACTGGTGCGAACTGGTTTTTTAACCTGCATTTGCATTAATCAGGTGTGTAAGTGTAACACTAGGCAGCACCTTCCCTTATGGTCAGTAGACGTGTCAGTGGCTGCTCATCAGTATTTTGCATCTTTGCACTGGGTCTTTTTTGCTTCCTGCTAGGAGTACTTTTTTTTTTTTTTTTACCTGTCTCTACAGCACTTTTATGCTATGATTTTTTTTGCTGCAAAGCTTTTATACAGTAAATTCCTTTAAAATGCCCAGCACTAATTTTCCTGAGTATCCTGCTTGTGCAGCACAGACAGCAGCTAGACGGGCAGGGAGTGACTCACTAAGGTCCTGGAAGTTTGTTATAGGTGTTGACATTAAAAATAAACCTTCTGTTTCAGCTGCTCTAAGTAGGAAAGAGTTGGAGTACAAAGAGTTACTTACATATTAGGTATATCACAACTAAGTTAAAACCGGAAAAAATCCTAGGGGGAATTTAACATCGCCGTATTTGGGGTTTTTGCAAAAAATCACTGTGGGTTTTCAGATTTCTCGCCAGCCCAGTATAATGGCTGTACTGGAATCCGTCAGAAGATAGAACATGTCCTATATTCCGGCTGAGGGACGGCGGTTTAGGAAGCCGACAATAGAAAACCCGTGCGGTGTAGGCTATAGCACGTTTTCAGATTGTGGTCATAGGCATGAAACAGGGGGTTTTTGGTGTATTCAGTATTAAATTCGCCCCAGAAACCAGTGCTGTGTAGAACATAGCCTAACTAGAAAGGATTTTATCCTACATGCCAACTCTCCCGTTTTTGGCGGGGGGGGGTCCCCCTATTTTTTGGGGCCCCCCCGCCCCCCTTTAAAAAACCTGGGGCCGGGTAGCGCGGTCCTACTTGGGGCCGCCGGGCCGTTCCCACGGGGGGGGGTGAAAACGGGGGCAGGTCCCCCCCCCCGCCCCAGTCTCCGGGCAGGGAGGAGGCAGGAGGGATCTCCCTCCGCCCCCCCCCTGTTGCCGGCGCCCTGTGGCCGACACACATGTCAGCGTCACAAGGGAAAGACGGCCGGGTGCCTCCTTCCCCCGTGAACGTGAGGAATTGGCTGGGCGGGCCCCCTTGCGGACCCCGGGGAAATGAGTGGATTTTATTATTTATTTTTATTAGTTTTAGGGGGCCGTTGCTACGCGCCCCCCCAAAATCTCCTGCTTTTTCATTTTCAAAAGTTGGCAACTATGGTTACACTTGTTCTGCTGTATCATCAAGAACATGAACTAATTGTGCTGTGTGTTCATATCAGATCATAGCTATACACAACTAACCGATAATCAGGGGCGTATCTACCTGGGTAGCAGACGTAGTGGCTGCCCTGGGGCCTGGGGACTTAATGGCCCGGGCCCCGGGGCAGCTGCTACCACGTCTGCTACCCAGTAATGCCGCTCCTGTGCCCTCTGGCTGTGAACATAAGAGCTGAGGGGCCCGGTGCATCCTGCAGCGCTGCCCGGTGGTAGCAGAGCAGAGTGCCACCAGCCACTCTCCCTGATAGGCCTAAGGCCTTAAGTCTAGCAGGTACCGGCTCTCAGTGATCACGTGGGCGTATCATTGCGCCGCCCGCGCAGAAAACAGGTAAGTAAGCTATTTCTTATTTTAACTGACCTGCCTGCCTATATAACCCCCCTTAAAGTCTGGCTGCCTGTCTATATAGCCCTTATAGCCCCCCTAAAGCCTGCCTATATACCCCCTATAGCCACCCTAAAGCCTGCCTATATAGCCCCTATAGCCCCCTAAAGCCTGTCTGCCTATATAGCCTCTATAGCCCCTTAAAGCCTGCCTGCCTTTGACGTGACGTCATTACGCAGCCTGCCCCAGAACGTTGCTCCTGGGATCTCCTAGGACAGAAGCCTACAGGCCTAGGGATACAGCAGTGCATGAGGCGTGACTACGCTTCCTACGCCACTTAAAGACGTGGTGGGTCCGGGTTTGCATACAGACGTGCCGCCCAGACCATCCGCAGGCACAGAGTTACTCCACTGGGCAGGGTACGTGTCTGCCCGGGAGGGCCCCCTGTGCTCAGGGGGCCACCGGGCAAACGCCAACCCTGCCCATTGGAAAAGACGGCCCTGTTGGAGGGTCCATAGAGCCAGCACCACCATCCAGGGGCCCCACAGATGCTGAATTGTGTTCACAATGAGCTCTTGTTCATGAACAAGGGCTAATTTTGACTCAAAACGCGCAAGCGTAGTTATGAGCAGAATTTTCACCTGCATTATGTCTTTGTTTTATCAGATTTACAATAAAAATTTGGAATTTTAAACTGGATTGTGCCGAAGTTGGAGATATATCTTGTTACATAAACAATATGCAGCTCTAATACCAGTGAGCTGTGAGCACAATCAAACACCCAGTGATGGGTTCAGAAAGGTTTATTGGACTTGGACAGATAAAAGGGTGGTTGGAATATAGGTAGTAGGTCTCCTAAACTGTCACCCAGGGTCTACTGGGAACCTTCCCCTATTATTTCCTCCTATTCAACACATTTTGAATAGGACGGGAATCTCCTTCTACATCCACACACTGTCTCCATGTGTCCTTGTGTACTCCATGAACTCCCTGGCACTGCTGCTCCCCAACTCTGTCACACCAAGGGAAAATCAAATAGTTACCTCCAGTTCTCGTGATTAAGAGAGAGCCTCACTCCTCTTGCCATCTTTCTGATCACTCTCTCTCTCCTGCCTCAGAAATGACTCCTCCTCCACAAACTCCGGGCTTTTTCTCTTCCTACCTCACTGATGCACTGGTGACATCTACTGGTTTGTCTGTGAACTGCTGTCACCAGCCTTACATAGCCTTAATACAGTGATAGACAGCGTCATCTATTAGGTAGGGCTGGCCTAAGGATGGACGGGACATTGTGTGGTACCTTCTGATGGTGCCCTTCTATATGGTATATCATTGCACAAGAAGTAATCATATAAAAAAGTGCCACATTTTTAGTATTATGAATAATAATAGTATATTATATTAATTATTAATATAATAATATTATACTAATATGGCCTTATGTTAGCAACTGAAAAAATAATATACTATACAGTGCCCAAGTAACAGTGCCACATAAATACCATCAAAAAGTGCTCAAATAAAATCAACATACAGTTCCCAAATAACAGATTTGTAAATACAGTCCTCTAAATTTGCTGTTTTCAAAGTCTAAATAAAACCCTAAATGAAGATTAGACTGAAGTGGTTATAAGTCACAGGTGCCAAATGATTTCCCCTTATAAGAGGAAAAGCCATGTTCCGTTCAAACACCAGGTAATAGGGGCCCCTTTTCCCATGTGTTTCAGACTCACAATCCTTTTCATCCCCTCTGTCTTTACAGGTGTGGGGGGTTCTTTAGAGTGATTAGCATATTAAAACTTCTTTTGTCTAATGAAAATTACAAAGAGAGTTATGATATGTAGAGTGACGGTATGAATTTGGGGCTGACCCGGCCGTACTAAATCGCTTTAAGGAGTGTGAACGCTAGTAAAAGAACCTGTTTCTGAAACTATAATTAAAAGGGGAGGGGGAGTCAATACCCAAGTTGGGGTCAGGGCCCCCCTTTACCCTGGTTGGGGTGTTCCTCTGCAGGGATAATACAGGCACAGCAAAGAGCCAATACCAAAATCTGGTAGGCACCACCCTTTTCCCGGGGGGGGGGGGGGCTGTTCTTTGCAGGTCATACATCAGGGGAGGTTTAGATCAATACCCCAAGTCTGGCTCAGGCACCCCTTTACCCCGGTATGGCGTTTTCTGCAGGTTAAAACTAAGGGCTGTGAGTCATACCCAAGTTGGTCAGGCACCACCCTTTTCCCTGGTCTGGCTGTTTTTTGCAGGTCATACTAAAAGGGGGTATAAGCCAATACCACAAGTTGGTCAGGCACCCCCTTTACCCTGGGCTGGGGTGTTTTTGCAGGTCATAATAAGGCAGTGTAGAGCCAATACCCCAATTTTAGGCTCGGCACCCTTTACCCTGGTTGGCGTTTTTGCAGGTATACATTAAGGGGCATGGAGCCCCTACCCAAAGTTGGCTCAGGCACCCCTTTACCCCGGTCTGGTTGTTTTTCTGCAGGTCATACATAAGGGCGTGTAGGCCATACCCCAAATCTGGTCAGGCCCACCTTTACCCGGCTGGGTGTTCTTTGCAGGTCATATACGTGCATGTGAGCCCCAAAACCCCAAGTCTGGCTAGGACCCTTCCCCTGGTTGGTGTTCTTCGCAGGTCATACATACATGCGTGTAAGCCAATACCACAAGTCTGGCTAGGCACAACTTTACCCTGGTTGGCTGTTCTTCTGCGGTCATAAATACAGGGCAGTTTGAGCCAAATACCCCAAGTTTTGGGTCAGGCACCACTTTACCCTGGTCTGGTGTTCTGCAGGTCATAATAAAGGCAGTGTGAGAAAAAACCAAAGTCTGGCTAGGCACCACCTTTACCCCGGTCTGGCGTTCTTTTGCGGTCATACATAAGGGCAGTGAGAGCCAATACCACAAACTGGCTCAGGCACCACCTTTTCCCTGGTCTGGTGTTTTCGAGGTCATAAATACGGGCAGTGAGAGCCAAAACCACAAATTGGCTCAGGCACCACCCTTTACCGGTTGGCTTTCTTCTGCAGGTCATCATACAGGGCGGTAAAAGCCCAATACCCCAAATTGGCCAGGCCCCCCCCTTTACCCTGGTTTGTTTTTTGCAGGTCAACATACAGGGCGTTAGAGCCAAAACCCCAAGTCGGCTCAGGCATCACCTTCACCCGGTCTGGGGCTGTTCTTCGCAGGGGATAATACAGGGCATTGGTCAATACCAAAAGTTGGCTCGGCCCCCTTTACCCCGGTCGGTGCTTTTTGAGGGCATTAAAAAAGGACAGGTAGGCCAAAACCACAAGTCTGGCTAGGGCCCCCCTTTCCCTGGTTTTCTTCGCAAGTCATACATACAGGGGAGTGTGAGCCAAAACCCAAGTCTGGCTGGGCATCACCTTCCCCGGTCTGGCTGTTTTTGCAGGTCATACATAAGGGGCAGTGTAGGTCAATACCACAAGTTGGGTAGGCACCCCCTTACCCCGGTCTGGCTGTTCTTTGGGCAGGTCATACAACGGGCAGTGTAGAGCCAATACCAAAAGTCTGCTCAGGCCCACCCCTTTTCCCTGGTCTGGCTGTTCTTTGAGGTATACATAAGGAAGTGTAGAAACCAATACCACAAATCTGGCTCAGGGACCCCTTTTCCCTGGTTGGTGTTCTTTTTGGAATAATCAGGGAGTGTAGAGTCCCCAAAACCACAAGACTGGCTAGGCACCCCCTTTACCTGGGCGGCTGTTTTTTGCAGGTCATACATACAGGGCGTGTAGGCCAAAACCCCCAAAATCTGGCTCAGGCACCACCTTTTACCCTGTCTGGCTGTTTTTCTGCAGGTATACATACGGGCAGTGAGAGCCCCAAAAACAATATGGCTCAGGACACTTTACCCTGGTTGTTCTTTGAAAAGGGCCACATAAAGGGCAGTGTAGAGCAATCCAAAGTCTGGTCAGGCACCACCTTCCCTGGTCTGTTCTTTGCAGGTTTTTAAAAAACGGGCGTGTAGAGAAATTAAAACCACAAGCTGGCTCGGCCACCTTTACCCCGGTCTTTCTTCTGCAGGTCATATATACAGGGCAGTGTAGGCCTCCACAAGTTGGGTCAGGGACCCTTTACCCCGGTTGGCTGTTTTTTTTACAGGTCATACAACAGGGGGAGTGTAGGCCCAAAACACAAGTTGGCTCAGGCCCACCCCTTTTCCCGGTCTGGCTGTTCCCACGCAGGTCATAATCAGGGCAGTGTAGAGCCAATACCACAATTGGCTCAGGCACCACCTTTTCCTGGTGTGTTTTTTTGCAGGTCATACATACAGGGCAGGGGTAGGCCAATACCAAAAATCTGTCTCAGGCCCACCTTTTCCCTGGGTTGGGGTTTCTTTGAGGTCATAATACAGGGCCGTGTGGGTCAATAAAAGTTGCTCAGGCACCACTTTACCCTGGTAGGTGTTCTTCTCGGTCATACAACAGGGAAAGGAGGGTCAAATTCAAAAGTTTTGGGTCAGGCACCACCTTTTCCCGGTAGGTGTTCTCTGCAGGCAAATAAACAGGAGTGTAGAGCCCAAAACCAAAGTCTGGGTCAGCACCACCCTTTTCCCTGGTTGGCTGTTTTTAAAATTTTGCACCTTGATTTGGCGTCAATTTCAAAAATGTGTTAAAATTTTACGAATTGGAGCGACCGCCCCCAAACCGTTTAAAAATTTGCCATTTTAAAGTGTTGGCAGCCACTTTCGCGCCCAAATTTTTGGGGTGCACCTGTTATACACTTTTAGAAAAGGCATAAAGCTTTTTGCCGCCGAAACGCAGCCCCCTTTTAAAAAATGTCGCCCTTTGTTTCGTAAGAAAACTACACATCCTCTGAGTAGTTAAAACAAAAGCTATTTTTGTTAGATATAATTAGTCTGCTCTGTCCATGGTGACATTACTCCCTGCTCTCTGTCAAAAAAGGGTGGGAAAATATTGACTAACCAAGGGAAAACCGTGTGCCCCTAAGCAGAAAAAATTTCTCTGATCTCATGTCCATGTAAAATCAAAAGACAAATGTATTTGGAAAGAGTCTTAAATTACTTATCCCTGCATGTTAAAAGCTA
Source organism: Phyllomedusa bahiana (assembly GCA_025379985.1). Classification (NCBI taxonomy): domain Eukaryota; kingdom Metazoa; phylum Chordata; class Amphibia; order Anura; family Hylidae; genus Phyllomedusa; species Phyllomedusa bahiana. The sequence goes on from JAODAL010027763.1 coordinate 11,563, forward strand.
AACTTTGTAGTAAGAAAACCCCTTTAGGTAAGCAAAAATGTATGTAAGAGCAGCACCAAAAGATCCAAAAAACAATTAGAACAATTAGACTACAATGCAACAGAGCCAGAAATGACTTAAACTCACCACCATGAACATTCCAAATTTTGAAAAACCCAAAAACCTGGCATCTCCACACAAAAAAAAAAAAATAAATTTGGATTAAAAAAACAAATCTAACCCAAACAGCGATTTTTCAAAAGTTTTTGAAAAGTTCTTTTTGGAGCTGAAATGTCAATGCTTTGGGTGCGTTCACACGGCAGAGAACAAATACTGGTCGGTTTATCTGACCGGTATTTGTCCTGTTTTGCTGCCCTTCATCTTCACATTGACTTGCACATATTCCGTCCGAAAACCAGACAGAAGAATGTGCAGGTACAATGTTTTTTGGGCGGCCCGCAGGCGGGAAAAAACAGCGGGCAGAAAACCCATGCCATGGGGACATGCCCTTTAGGCGCATGTATTTGGTTTTTTCCATTTAAATTTTGGACTTTGATATGGAGATACTAATGCCCAGTTTTTGTTCTCATTGGATGCCCCTTAAGTAGGCGTCTCTGTTAGGGCATAGTTACAGTACTACTCAAAGGGTAGGGGCATTGGTTATCTCATTATCATCACAGGCAGGATTACAAGGACAGGTGACATCTCTGTAGCTTGAGGCAGATAAGTTAGGATCCAACACTAACAATAGGTCAATAGGGGATGTTCACAGTGTAAGAATATGGTACAGGAAAGCAACCCCCACTGGGTTCTTGGTATTGCGGGGGGAGGATCGTGTGGGACTCTTTGTGGTGCATCGGCAAATAAATAACGGAGACAAACAACAGCTGACCGGGAGAGACGAGGCTTTACTTCTCTTCTTTCAACGACGACAGTCGCAGAACAACCTTGTCGCTTGTACCGAGATTCATGCAGCTCCTGAAGCACTCACACGTCCGCAGGACCTGCGGGAGCTATCCTATCTGCCGCCTCACTGCTCTAACCTGAATTTTCTCAGTGGCTCTTCCACTCAGTGCAGGTGATTGCTGCTTCTGTCCGCTGCCCTTGTGGGCCTCTTGTCTCTTCTCCGATACGCTATGGCTGGAAGGCGAAGTTCTGCCCCGGCTCCCTCCCGGCTTGCTTGCTGACAAACTTCAACTATTTACAAGTTCTGACTCTCTCTGGCCTTTTTCTTAGCCTTCCATTTGAATCTGCCACCTCTCATCCCAGCCGGGCTGAGGATGCTCCTTTCTGCTTACTCTCCAATGGCCGACTATGGCAGACTCACTACATGTCTCTCTATCCAGCTTCAATCCCCCGCTGCTGGCAGTTGGCTCTCCTTCTACTCCTCAAATCCAGCTCTGTGATTGGCTGGAGAGCATGACACTACTGTAACTGGGTAGACTAACTGGGAGCAAACCTCAGTGTTAATCTATGGCCTGTTAAACCTAACAATCCTATTACTACAATAACTAAAGCTCTACAGTTCTAATCTCCCTTAAAGGGGTTTTGCCACGATGTAATGTTGACGCGGGATCCTCCAAAATGGGTATTTAATCCCTTTTCTAAATATATGTGATTACAAAAAGTGAAGACTCTGAGAGCTACAGCATTGCTCAATCCCCCTTAGTTACCTTAAAGCTTGCATTAGACACGACCAGAGGAGCTGACAGGCCCCGCTTGGGTGAAACACTTCTTATCTGATGACAGGGAAAATGAATGAGCTTCAAGGGGCTGGGGAGAAAGTGCAGTGTATGAGCCTGTGTCTTGCTGTATAGAGAATCAACTGTTGTAAAGTTATTATTTGAGTTAAGTTTTGAGACACTCCCTTATTCCTTGCTCTCTGCTCACCCCCTCCCTCTCTCCCCTGCAGCCTTCATGACTCCGCGTGATTTGTTTATATTCTACTCCTGTGCTGATAAGGAGGTAAGTAACTCACGTCCTGGCAAAACCCCTTTAACAACCTGACATTCACACTGCTTTCCCAAACAAGGATAACTAGAATAAAGCTTCCTACACCACCTCACATCTCCCCCATTCTTTAAATGAATACGTCCTCGGATTCAACAGCTCTCACACACACACAAAACTTTTGCAGTGCAAATAAAACATTTTTTTTATACATGTGCAATCAAAGTAAACATTTGGCATAACGAAATGGGGTAAGGTTCAGCGTCCCTTTTTTTCAGCACAGTCCTTGGCAGCAGCTCATGGGCTTCTAGGACATAGGCCCGTCTGCGCCCAACTTGGGGTAACTCACTGTCGTGTGGGGAGGAAGAAACTCCTGATGCTTCGGTCACGACCACCACAACCGGGGTCGCACGACTGAAATGGGGGCGTAAAATGATATTGGGGCTGGCCCTGGGACCCCCTCAAAGGAGGCTCCCTGCTGCGCCCCCTTCCCCCGCTGGTCCCTCCTCCGGCACCGAGCTTCCCCGGGGCACTTCCCCGTGTCCCAAATTGGATGTTGGTGGGGGGAGGCTTCCACCGCGGGAGCCCAAGGGCCCGGGGGCGGGGGCTGGCCCCTCCCCGCGAAAATGCCTACCCAGCCCCCGGCGCTTTTCAGGTCGAGTTTGGTGGCCTTCACTCAGCCTCTTCTGATGCTGTCAGCCTGGGGCGCTTAGCATGCACAAGTCTCTCCAGATCAACTCTTCTTTCACCCCATGTCTCTCAAACCCCTTCCTCTTTTCCTGGCTTTCCTCAACTTTTTAAAGCACCCCCAGGGCGGGCTACCCTTCTTTTTGCCCTTGGCTCGTGCTCAAAAGATGTTCTTCGGGGGGAAAATCTTTGGGGCCCTTTTTTGGGTCCCCCCTTTTTTCTTCCTGCCATGCCAGTCCCTCTTTCACACCCCCACTGGGCCCCCCAACTTGGCCCATACTAGTGTCTTCAGGCCCATCCCGCAGGATACTCACTGCGCCGATCTCACGCAGTCCCTTCGGCTCGGCCTGAAAATCCAATGGACCGTCTCTATACACTGTACCCCGTCTCGGTACACTGTATACGGCGAAGTCCCGTACACACACGGCTTCAGTCCCACGGTTCTCTAGACTTCAGCGGCATGCCTGTGGGTGGGGAGACTCCCTCTCCCACCACGCATGTCTGTGTCTTTGTCCTCTCTGTACCGCAATCCTGCCTCGACTACACCAAATGTAAGATATGGTACAGGATTAAGCAACCCCCATCGTCTCTCCCCTTTGTATTGCGGGGAGAGACGATGTGGGACTCTTTGTGGCACCGGAGACAAACAACAGCTGACCGGGAGAACTGAGGCTTTACTTCTCTTCTTCCAACATCAACAGTCACAGAACAACCCTGTCGCTTGTACCGAGAATTACGCAGCTCCTGAAGCACTCACACGTCCGCAGTACCTGCGGGAGCTATCCTATCTCCGCCTCACTGCTCTAACCTGACGTCTCTCAGCGGCGCTTCCACTCAGTTGCAAGGTGATTGCTGCTTCTGTCCCGCTGCCCTTGTGGCCTCTGGCCCTTCTCCGATACGCTACGGCTGGAAGGCAAAGTTCTGCCCCGGCTCCTTCCCGGCTTCTTGCTGTGACAAACTCAACTTTTACAGTTCTGACTCTCTCTGGCCTTTTTCTTAGCCATCCATTTGAATCTGCCACCCTTCAGCTCAGCCGGGTTGAGGAGCGCTTGTCTGCTCACTCTCCATGCAGATCTATGGCAGACTCACTACATATCTCTCTATCCAGCTTCAATCCCCCGCTGCTGGCAGCTGGCTCCCCTTCTACTCCTCAAATCCAGCACTCTGATTGGCTGGAGAGCATAACACTACTGTAACTGGGTAGACTAACTGGGCACAAACCTCAGTGTTAATCTATGGCCTGTTAAACCTAACAATCCAATTACTACAGTAACTAAAGCTCTAGGGCGCGTTCACACTGCAAGGGACAAATACTGGTCGGTTTATCTGGCCAGTATTTGTCCTGTTTTGCGGCCGTCCCCATGGGGGAGGGGGGGGTGCTTTCTCCGCGATGAGCGCAGAACAGCCCCTCCCCCCTCCCATTGAGGTGTTTCATAATCTGTCCGGAAACCAGACAGTAGAATAGAACATGCTCAATGTCTTTTGAGTGGCCCGCGGGTGGAAAAACCGCCGCGCGGAAAACTCGTGCAGTTGGTACTGCTGCACGGGTTTCCCATAGAGCACCATTGTGCTCCTTTTAGGCCGGTTTTTCAGGCAGTCTGCAAATCCGTAAACCGACTGAAAAACCGGCCGAAAACCCGTGCCATGAGGACATGCCCCTACAGTTCTAATCTCCCTTAACAACCTGACACTCACACTACTTTCCCAAATAAGGATAACTAGAATAAAGCTTCCAACACCACCTCACAACAGCAAACCTCCTCCCTCTTCCTCACAGAACATGTCTACTACACACACCCATAAAAGTCAAATAGGTGATGGTTACAGCTCTCCTTTCCCTCCCTGCACAGGTCACAGAGCATGTCCACTACACACTGTCATAGAAGTCAAATAGACAAAATCCAATATCAGCAGCACACTATTAACATTAAAAAGCTATCACAAAGGCACATGGGTATTATTGGAAAAGCATTTCTGCTACTTAAAATACATGAATCATTTTTGAGGTTCCTAGTTCACATTTTTTAACACAACTGCTTAAATCAATGCAGAGTACCTTGTAGCTGATGCTTACACTCCCTGAAGTAGGGAGGTCTGAACAGGGCCTAACGAGAAGTAATGTTAGTGTATGTTCCCACATGTATTGAGGTCCCCTTGCTGATTGGCTGGTGAGCTTAAGAAGTTGTTATCAAAAATGTGAACTGAGAACCTCAAACATTTTTCATGTATTCTAAGTAGCAGAAATGCTTTTCCAAAAATTCCTATGTGTCTTTTTTTAGTGTCAGCAGTGTGCTACTGAAGTTGGATTGTGTTTTATGTTACTGCCACATCAGTGGGCACCTATGCTCATTTAAAAAAAAAAAAAATGTTTTTTGAATGTGCGGAACCAAATATTGTTTTATATAAGTGAAAGAGGTATTGGTTACAGCTCTCCTTTCCCTCCCTGCACAGTCCACAGAACACGTCCACTACACACTCCCATAGAAGTCAATAGGTGATGGTTACAGCTCTCCTTTCCCTCCCTGCACAGGTCACAGAGCACGACCATTACACACTCCCATAGAAGTCAGTAGGTGATGGTTACAGCTCTCCTTTCCCTCCCTGCATGGGTCACAGAGCATGTCCCCTACACAGTCCCATAGAAGTCAGTAGGTGATGGTTACAGCTCTCCTTTCCCTCCCTGCACGGGTCACAGAGCATGTCCTCTACACAGGGCCAGGACAAGGCAGTTTGGTGCCCTAGGCAAGTCCAGCCAATGGCGCACCCCCCCCTCGCTCCCCCAAAAAATTGCCCCCCCCCCTAATTCCTCTCTACCCTGCGCCAGGCCTCTCGAACCCCCCCACGCACCAGTTAACTCTCCCCCGCCCCCTGCACCACCTGCCCCTGCAAAGACACTCCTACAAAACCAAGACCCAAAACTATTAATACTAAATGATCAAATAATCCTGCCAGCCCCTGACCGCGCGACCCCACATGTGACCATCAGCTGTACACAGCGCCTAATTACATATACCACCGCCATACAGTGACCATAATAGTGGTATGAAACTAAGTTGTATGAGCGCACCGCAGAAATATTAGTGATTACACTGCAGTTTTACTTTTAGTTGACTCACAGAAGACGTCTTTTCTGCTCAAGTCCGTTCACTTTCCCTTCCTCTTCTCCATCCGTTCACCCTTCATGCTGATTGCTCCTGCCAATACTCGTCCCTAGGATTTTGTACACAAATATCTTAGAATCCTCACATTTCCAGCAACTCCTTACTTATAGGTATAGCAGTCCCCTCAGTTAGACAGGTATATATGTCCCCTCAAGTAGGCAGATATATAGGTCCCCATCAGTTAGGCAGGTATATAGATATTCCCTCTCAGTCATGCAGGTATAAAGATATATATGTCTCCTCAAATCAGGCAGGTATATAGATATTGTACCCTTAGACAAGTAGATATATAAATATAGGGACACACAGGCAGGCATATAGGGGCACTGAGGCAGACATATAGGGGCAGTCAGGCAGGCATATAGGGGCACTGAGGCAGGCAGAGTTATAGGGGCACTGAGCAGGCAGGTATATAGGGGCACTGAGGCAGGCAGGTATAATAGGACAGGCACTTTAGGCAGGCAAGGGATATAGGGGACACTGAGGGAGGCAGGTATTATAGGGGGCACTGAGGCAGGCATAGGGGGGGCAGTCAGGCAGGCATATAAGGGGCACTGAGGCAGGCAGGTATATAGGGGCAATGAGGCAGGCAGGCATATATGGGCACTGAGGCAGGAAGACTGGAATATAGGGGCACTGAGGCAGGCAGGATATAGGGGACTGAGGCAGGCAAAGGTATATAGGGGGCACTGGGCAGGCAGGCATATAGGGCACTGAGGCAGGCAGGGTAAAATAGGGGCACTGAGGCAGGCAGAAATATAGGGGCACTGAGGGCAGGCAGGCATATAGGGGCCTGAGGCAGGCAGGCATATAGGGGCACTGAGGCAGGCATATAGGGGTGCAGGCAGGCAGGTATATAGGGCACTGAGGCAGGCAGGCATATAGGGGCACTGAGGCAGGCAGGTATATAGGGGCACTGAGGCAGGCAGGCATATAGGGGGACACTGAGCGGCAGGCCATATAGGGGGCACTGAGGGCACGGCAGGCATATAGGGGCACTGACAGGCAGGCAGGCAGGGGGTATATAGGGGCACTTGAGGCAGGCAGAAGGTATTAGGGACATGAGGACAGTTAAAAATGACAACATTTTTTATCTCATTATCTGCTTCCCGGCCGCGTGCTCCTCTTCTGCGGGACACTGGCGACGTCATCGCGCGTCGCCAGCGCCGGGACGCTCCTCAGGCGCACGGTCTATGGCGGGTTGTGCGTCTAAGGAGAGGCAGCGTCGTGATGACATCACTTCATCGCGACGCTGCTCAGCGGAGCAGCACGGGGCCACGGCGGGTCCTCAGCGCTATGAGGACCCGGCGGTCCCGGTGTGTCGGAGCCGGACTGTCTGCGGAGCAGGGAGCGCTCGCTCTCTGCTTCACAGAAGCCCGCAGCTGTATGTGCGTCCAGCGGATGCACATACAGCTAAAGAGACCACCGGAGCTCCAGGCCCATGGCAGCGGCCTGGAGCCGGCGAGGTTCGGGGCCCCTGCCTGCGCCCCTTAGAGACAGGAAGAGGTAGGCGCCCTAGGCGATCGCCTACCTCTGCCTACCCGTCGTCCCGGCTCTGAGTGTGACTACCCATTCAATTGAATGGGGGTCAGATAACACAAGGATTTTAATGCGAAATCCAACACGGAATCCCGTCGAATTGCATGTTAAAATTTGTCACATAAATTTACCCTAAGGCCTCGTTCACACGGCGGATTTGGACAAGGTTTTTGGAGCATTTCCTCGCCCAAAACCTCGTCCAAAACGCCCCAAGTCCATTTAATTGATTCCTATGTAAAACCTCATTGTAGTTCACACACGACAAGGTTTTTACATGCTACTTTGGAAGCGCTGAAAAAGAAGTGTCATGTCAATTCTTGAAGTGCGTTGTAGGCGCGGTTTAGGCGTGGTTTTCGGGGCGGTTTTTGGCACGTTTTCGGCGCGGTTTTCGGCGCAGTTTTTGTCCTGGCTCTTCATTTGTATGGGTGAAAACCTCGTCAAAAACCTGATTAAAACCTGATGCCTTGTCAAAAACCTTCGTCTGAAGAAGCGTGTTTCAGTCGAGGTTTTGATGTGGTTTGGACGAGGTTTTGGGCGAGGAAACACTCCGAAAACCTCGTTCAAAACCTCGTCCAAAAACGCAGTGTGAACATGCCCTTAGGCTATGTTCACACGGCTTATTGCTGGCGTAATTGCGGGGACGGATTTTGCCCACAATTACGCCGGCTGCCATGTAGCGGGGACAACCATTATCCACGGCGCGTATCACGCCGGGATAATCTGAATGTCACTTTCTCCCCGCTCGCCGTATTTCGCGAGCGTGGAGAAGAGACGGAATCCACAGTTCTCTATGAGAACTGTGGTTACCGTAATGACTGTGACGGATTGGCACCGTATTTCGCACAGTACGGTGCGGAATACGGGACCAAATCCGTCCCAAAATAAGCCGTGTGAACATGGCCTTAGAGTTCTACAGCAGCCAAGATTGGAAATAATAAGTGAGCAGAGTGCTTCATAATTCAAAGTAACATGCCAGTTTAGAGTATATAAACCACTCGCTACAACAGTGCCAACATGGTTATAGCTACTAAGCAGATTTCATATGAGTATTTAGACTATAGAGAATGGAAATGCACAAATATTCCCTTATTCAAACAGGGCAGAGATATAGAATGAGCACCATATTTTGACAGTACCAATATTGGTTGCTGTGCTGAAAGGGAGACAGGTCCACAGACGTTTGAGCCATGCAGGCTGCTCACAGTAGCACGAGCAACATGGATCCTGGTGGTGTTCGGTTACAAAGCATAAATCAATTTAACACCAAGCTGTTAGTGTACCTGAAATAAGGACAAGAGGGGTCTGACTACCATCACATGATAATACTGGGTGTAGGACCAGGGTGATGATGCCTTGTGAAGGCTTCTTCATGCCGTTACCTACATGGTCTCCAGACCAGTCTTCTGGACTCATCGCTAAAGAACATAGACCTCCATTCCTTCCTCCATTGCTGTGCACCATGGCAGCTTCTGAGAGTCACTGGGACACCTGTAGCTGGCCGTCTGGATCATAGCCCAATGACATGCTTTCTGATGCTTTGTGTGGACACTGTTTGCCGCTCTAGGCTTGGGATGTGATGTCCAATTTCACTTGCATTACAGTATGGATCACTACGCGCCATTCTCCCAATAAGATAATCCATCACCTCCACACACCTCTTGCTGTCAATCCAGAAGCTAAGAAGCTCCAAATTATGGGACACGCAACATTAAAGGGGTTTTTCCACGAGTGGAGAACATATCCGCCACTTGCAGCGCGGGCTGGAGAGCCAGTCGTGCTTTCGTGCTCTCCATTCTATTTTATGGGTTTCCAAGCGGTGCATTCGGCTCTCCTCGAAACTCCCATAGAACAGAAGGGAGAGTCGTGCACAAACGCGACCGTCTCTCCTGTCTGCACTGGGAGTTTTGGGGGTCCGTTCCCAAGGTAGGTGCAGATCCCAACTAGACAATGATATGCCATCATTACCTATGGTGGTAAAACCCTTTTAAAGAGTGTTCTTGCTCAGGAACAAAGAGTGATGAACTAGTGTCTCTCAGTTCAAGAATTCTTTCTCTCTCACTTTGTGCAAGTGGTGATAACGTGTCAACGTACAAGGAGGCATCACACAATCATCCTGCACCACTGAATCCGAGTTTTGAGGCTTCATCCGGCTAAAAACTTTGCTTTCAATCTCTCATTTCCCCCCTCCTTCCCCATGCCACAGATTGGAGCTCGGTGCTTGAAATATAATCACCTGCAACTTCCTCGATTTGGATAACCTTGCAGCTTATTTTTTCCTTCTTTGTAGTGCAATATCCGTGTTAAGGAATGTTTTAAAAGAGTTGAATATTACATTTTGTGATTATGGTGGATATAATCTAATACGGGCAGTCCCCGCCTTACAAAGTTTCAACTTACATCCATCCCCTAGTTACAAACGGAGACTTATGGGGCATGCTGGCACTTGTAGTTCCATGTTCTACAGCAGGTAGTAGCTGTGGAACGACAAGTTCCAGCATGCCACATATGCACATGAGGTGAAATCTTAAAAGGTGCACAGGCCGCAAAACAAATGTAAGAACCCTTCCCTGCACTATCCAAAACTAAAATAAAAACCTTTTGTGCTGGAGTTACATTTATTAAATATACTGGTTCTGACTTACATAGAAATTCAACTTAAGGACAAACCTACAGTCCCTATCCTGTTCGTAACCCAGAGACCGCCTGTAGTATTTTTCTGCCTCTTTGGGATTTGTGAATTAGTTGTATAAAATAATAAGAGGCTTTGAACACAGCGTGTACTGCATGCAAATTACCTGTAAAGAGTCATGGAGGTGGTACCATTCGCATAAAGAGTCATGCCTGGTCTTGTTCCTGCCCTTTCCAATTTGATTGACGTTCCGTAGGCCAGGATACCTTATTACAAGCCAGCTCTGGTAGCATCTGGCACATAGTCAGTGACCGAAATATTCTGGTAATGTGCAAGTGCCGGATGTCATCAGAACTGGCTTGTAAGGATGCATCTGGGCCTGTGGGACATAATTTAGTAAGGGTACGGTTAGGAGTTTAGGAACCGGCCAGCACAACTTTTCAGGCGAACAATACTACCCCCATGGCTCGGTAATTTGCATGCGGTGCTCAGACGTATATAACAGCAGTAAAAGAATAGGGATATGTTTAGAAAGCTAATTCCTTACAGTATAAGCCAGTAGGGGCGTAAAATGTTCTGACAGGTTCCCTTTAACAAGATGTAGTGTATGGTTTTAGATATAATTAGGAAATGCTACTAGATGTATGAAATAATTCTGTAGTTAATAAGAAGGGAGTTGAAAAGGGCACATCTGGGATTTCGTATGTGATAGGGTTATAAATGATAATGGATAGAAAGTCATATTGGGAATTGAATTTTAATTAATGCAGTTTGTGCATTACTGAGATAAGAGAACATCTGTTAAAATCTGCTTATCATCTGGAAGAATAAAGACCAAAATGGAGTTTAATTGTACTCCATCAAGAGAGTGTAATACTGTAAGATAAATGCAAAGTACATGTAATTGGCGGGGATAACCTTAGAGAGCCTATGGTTATAGGTGATGATGTGAATGGGATTGCTGCTTCTTAGTAGGGAAGTTTTATACCCTGACGACGTCAAATAATTTTTTGAATTTAAGAAAAAAAAAATTAAAGGGGCATTCCTTTCATTGACTTTTACGGTGTATAAATAGAACATGTCGTAAGCATGACACCACCCATAAGGGAAATGGGGGTCCAGTGACATTAAGATTACTAAACTGCTTCATTAGCCATCATTAGCCATTATTCGTTATGTTGTGTATGAACACTATACCTCTTACTATACAACCACTAATAACTGCTCATACCATGTATATGTCTCCCCTAGAATCTCCAGAAAATATAATTTATTATAACACTTTATAAACCCCAAAATTGAAAAAACAACAACAACAAAAAACGATTTTTGAGAGATGCATGGTGGGATGTGGATGCTGCAGAATGTTCGAGTCATAACATGACATGACTGAATGAACCAATGTCTCTTGCGGGAGGGGGCAGCGCCCCTCCTCCCGCTACCATAGGGAAGCTCCCTTTGCAGTTTCTAAGAAATTAAAACAAAAGGGGGGGAGTTGTCATAGAAAATATAGGGTTAAGTGATTTGTTTATTCTTCACTAAGTACTTTTGTTCTTAATTTCTAGAAAGTAGGAATTTGCTGTTGACCTTGGTCTATCTGGAACACTCAGTTTCTGATTTTCCTAATCTGTAGTTATAGATGTAATTTTTCTTATTTACATATAAAGAAAGAGAAAAAAATCTAAATAAATGGTTAGATAAGTTGTTTTTCTCCCGTTTTAACCAAAATTTTAATTCAGACTGTCTGCTTTTCCCGCAAAACAACCAGCAGTATAACAAAAACAAAGATAAAGTTAAGATTAACCAATTATAAAAGTATGTTTATTAAGAGTAACCAATTATAGTGAATTAATGATGACATATTAAATATTGTCATGCCTCAAAGGGGTTTTGCTATGAAGTAAAATTGCTGTGGGAAGCTTGCAAATGAAATAACAAACATTTTCACCATTCATTATTATTAAAAATTCTGCTCCGTTTTTGATTTAGCTGCTCCTTTAGTGATCCATTGTTTACAGCTCATCTCCAGGGGATACGACCAAGGCTGTGAGCTCCTCAGTCCTGGTCAGACATGCTCAGACATCACCTCTCCTCTCAGGCAGCTACTGAGTGTTCAAACCCCAGGTGCTGTCATTCTACTCCCGTCCTCTGAACTCCTCAGTAATTAGTCAAACCGTGCAAATAAATAAAAAAGAAACCTCAATCAGGTATGTTCATTGATAAAGAGAAAAAAAAAACACAGGTTTGGTTCCTGCAGGGATTTCAACGTAGGACCCTTGTGCCTGGAGGCAAAAACTTTACCTCTTAGCTACTCACAATGCTTTTCATAAATAGATCTTTCTTTAACTAGAGAGAGGAAAGACCTGGTGGTGTCATCCTGCAGGGTCACATGATGGCTTTGGCCATCGAGATAAGTTTTACAATTGGACAATTTTGATAAATGACGTCCATTGGGACGTTGCTAAATTAGATGGAAAATGTTGCACTTCTCTCCAAACCTAAAAGTGTGAGTTACTGCATTCAAAACCAACTCCTTTTTGTCACGATGCACCAGGCACCTTGCCACAACATGCCTTTTTACCCTAGCAGCTACGGTACTGTATCTGTTCAAGCGTTTGCTGTACCTTCCAGCAGGGCAACAGTTAAAGGGGTTTTGCCACGGTGTAATGTTGTCGTGGGATCCTCCAAAATGGGTATTTAATCACTTTTCTAAATATATGTGATTACAAAAGGTGAAGCCTGTGAGAACTACAGCATTGCTCAGTCCCCCTTAGTTACCTGAAAGTTTACATTAGACACGACCAGAAGCTGATAGGGAGTTGATCTGGCCGCGCTTGAGTGTTTGCACTTCTTATCTGATGACCGGGAACATGAAGGAGCTTTCCAGGGGCTGGGGAGAAAGTGCAAGTCTGTCTGCTGTATAGAGAATCCACTGTTGTAATGTTATTATTTGAGTAAACTTTTGAGACGCTCCCTTCTTCCTCACTCTCTGCTCACCCCTCTCCCTCTCAACCCTGCAGCATTCATGACTCAGCATGATTTGTTTATATTCTCCCCTGAGCTGATAAGGAGGTAAGAAACTCACTTCGGGGCAAAAAGGGGTTATCGCATTACCTGGATTGACTTTTATGTTAAAGATAGTGCAAAAACAAGTCACTTTGCAATATGTGTCCATTACCAGTGTCCTACCTATTCCTAGATATCCCCTCTTGTATGGGCTGCATCAGCTCCTCAGGCCGCTATAGCTACAGACCTGTTTGATCCCTCCTAATAGGCTGCCAGCATTGGTCGCTATAGCTACAGACCTGGTGTCCTCAGTAGTAGCCAGTAAACATAACCCTCAATTAAAAAATGAAACTTAGAAAACTTAGAAAATAGGACTGAGGCAAGATAAATCCATGTAGTGAGACAACCCCTTTAAGCACTTGATTGCCGCATTAGCAGCTGAAGCCCGTATCCTTGTCTGGCTAGCTATAAAAACTAGTCTCTGCTGTGAGACAAGGCCTGAGTTATCTGAGTGCAAGCTGGGTCTTGCTTGGTGTCTTTGGCCATCTATATTCCTGGTCTGTATCCATCTGCCGTTCATCCTGGCACAAGTCTGGTTTCCTGTCTGGTGTCCATCCTGGTCTGTGGTCCCAAGGATCCAGGTCTCTCCAAGAAAACGTTTCATAGACTATTGCATTTTCCTGTGAGTTTGTCTTGCTGCAATAAAATCTTGTTAAAACATTACACCTTCATGGCACATTCATAGGATTCTAGGAATCTGAGAAGGCACGGGAAGCTGCTAGTGATTATATTTCTCCAACAAGGAGCCAAAGATTTTGGAGTTCAGTGTGGATTTTATGTTCCTGCATAACCATTAGGCTTTGATCACATCAGGTTACATGAACACATTTGGTCAGAAAAGCTCCTTAGGCATATGCTGAATGTAGCCTTAGGCCCCCATTGACCTAACAGAGGTCAAGAGAGTGTTCATTTAGCTTCTGATGAGGATAATGTCTATTGGCAAACCTTTAAAATAGTAGGCTTACCTATTTTATGAACCACTGCAAAAAACTTAGGGTGACATGTCAGAAAAGAGGCACCACCACGCCATTTTTAAAGCACGTTAAATGAGTGTATAGTGCGCCTAAATGAATGAAGCTGTCAAAAATCTGGCGTGTAATATACCCTGCATAGTATAATTGATGCGCCTAATCTAGGCACATATCATAATGTAGGCGCAGAGCATATCATTGCTAGCATATTTGATGCGCCTACTTTGCGCCTACTTTAGGCGCATTTAAATGTGTCGTGCCTGGCATGTAATGCGCTTAGTTTTGGTGTACGACAGTTCATTTATATAGAGAATAGGACATCAACAGTTTTGTTCCGCAAAATACACCAAAAAATGCCACAACCCTAATAGGGCATGTCACCCAGAGTCTTCTCTGTGGCAATGGGTGAAGAGTCTTAGGCAGGCACAGAAAATGACTGATCACCACTAACCTTACAAGGTGAGCAACCTGTCATACAGCTTCCTATATCTCAGTTTCCTGTGTGGTAGAGCCATTGAATTTAGAGATTTTAGCATAGTAACAATTTAATATATATAGCTTTAAAGGGGTTGTATCATTTCATTAAATGGTCTTCAGAATAAGGGGACAGTGAAAACAAGTAACTTTGCAATTGGATGTCAATAGCAAAGCTGTCTTGTTATCACAGGATCCCTTATCTTATGTTTCTGTTTACACTGATCTCCAGTCCTGGTCCGATCCCTCCTCCTTGCATTTCACTCATTTACATTCTGTTCAGCCCCCCCCCATCCCCTCCCCCGGTCGTATTCATGGAGCTTGCATTCCTGTCTCTCTCACTCAGAGTAAGAGACCGGCACATTTTCACTCTACACAGCCAGAAGAAACAGAATAACATTGCAGGGCTTCTACAATCAGGAACAACACATTGTGTGTCGATCCCTGCCTCTCTGACTCAGAGTTAGGGGCCGTAGCAATTTCTCTCTGCACACCCAGCAGAAACACACTGCAGCAGATTCTACAATCAGAAAACATAACAGTTGTGTCTCGGTGCCTAACTCTCCTGCATAGAAGGGAGATCTGTGCCGTTCATAGAAAGCTGGAGAAGAGATCAGTGCTCAGTCTAGATTGAATGCAGCCTGTGGTATGTATACAGCTCTTACAAAATAAGACTGATGGGAAGAGACACAGTGACATGTGGACTCAGAGAGGGGGGGGAGGGGGAGTCTCGGGAGCCAGCATGAACATTGAAGGGGGGGGGGGGGGAAGAAACGCCCCTGCATTTCTAGAGTTGAGAAGCTGAGAGCAGTATGAATCAGCCGAACTAAAGAAGCGATACATCCCCTTTAAGGAAAAATAGAGGCAGAGGAGTATGATTTTTCTTTAAGTGAATCTTGAATTAGCACAAAGAAAAATAAAAAAAATGATATATTATTTTACTGAGAAATGAGTGTATTCTTAAAAGAACTAAAGCTAGAAGTAAATAATAGCAGTAAAAGGGGAGATGTTGGCTGTTTGTTAGTCTGTAGGATTTTGTATACGTTGCTGAAACAAACAGTCTTGTAGAAATCCTGCAAAGAACACCGGGTTTAGTCTGCTGCTGATCTGTGTTTTTTGTGGGCTGGTAACAGTTAAGTGGGTGAGGATTAGCCAGTGGGAGGGACTAGGTCAGAGGGGAGAGGCTCCTGCTTCAGTGGTCTTAGGCTAGGTCTACACAGCATAGGACAAAAAACTCATTTGAAAACAAATCCTAAAAACCGCTTTGAACCTGAGTATTTTCTCAGTTTGTTGTCCAACACAGCTGGGTTTCTTACCAGTTATTTGGGTGATTTTTAGTTTTTTGTTGAGGTTTTTGGCGTGTTTTTTGGGAGGTTTTTCAGACAGTCTATGTGGAAAGTTCTCCGTCAGATTTTCACAGGTTTCTAAATACTAAAAACCACCGAAAATCTGACGGGAAAACCTGTGCTGTGTAGACATAGTCTTAGACTTCAATAGTAAATTTTGTGCCGGACTCCGGCAGATTGTACGACTTGTTCCTAAAACCGCCAGCTTTGAAAACCGACCAGAAAAAAAGACCTGTGTAGACAAAAGGTTGTTTTTTTGTATTGAAGTCTATGTGAAAAATTCTCCATCAGATTATCAGAGGTTTCTAAATACTAAAACCATCGACAATCTGACGGAAAACCTGTGCTGTGTAGACATAGGGAGTAGAAGGGGGAAATGTCTAAATTCCTGGTACATGGAGAAGTGATTTCTCTCTATATTTCTCAGTTTCCATTGTAATATGATCAAAAACAGAAGCAGATTAAGGCAGAAATTGCTGGGATTTTTTATGTGTATTTTTCTTTAAAGGGGTTTTGCCACAAAGTAAAATTGACGTGGGAAGCTTGCAAATGAAATAACAAACATTTTCACCATTCATTATTATTAAAAATTCTGCACCACTTTTGTTTTAGCTGCTCCTTTAGTGATCCATTGTTTACAGTTCGTCTCCAGGGGATACGACCAGAGCTGAGAGCTTCTCAGTCCTGGTCGCACATGCTCAGACATCACCTCCCCTCTCAGGCAGCTACTGAGTGTTCAAACCCCAGGTGCTGTCACTCTACTCCTGTCCTCTGTGCTCCTTAGTAATTAGTCAAACCGTGTAAATAAATAAAAAAAAAAACTCATTGAGGTATGTGCATTGATAAAGAGAAAAAAATCCACAGGTTTGGTTCTTGCAGGGATTTGAACCTAGGACCCTTGTGCCTAGAGGCAAAAACTTTACCTCTCAGCTACTCACAGTGCTTTACATAAACATTTCTTTGACTACAGAGAGGAAAGGCCTGGTGATGTCATCCTGCTGGGTCACATGATCTGCAATTCAAACAAATCACACACGCCCCCTTCTGAGCACACAGAGCTGAAGAACTGGATGCAGAAGGTATGAAATGAGATCATGGCAAAACCCCTTTAATGAAATTTAGCAGAAAAGTAATTAGGAACTGAATGTATATATGCCTGGGAATAAAGGGAGCACAATTACTCATTTGTACATTAAAACTCCCACAAAAGTGAAAGGAGAGAGGCGTGTCTGTATGGCCACCTATCTGTTCACTTCACTGCTGCCAGGGCATGGACCCCCGTTATCAAGATGGGTATGGATCCCAAAGATCAGAGCCACATCCCTCAGACATTAATGGCTTCTGCATAAATATCTGAGACCGGAACACCCATCAAATGTACATCTACTCTGCCTCCAAATGTCTATCAACTATGTGCCACTATTGTCCTCTGCCTATGTTATATACGAATATAACTGCAATTACTATGACCACCTTTAGTTACCCCTTTGATACCTACTACCAGACTCTGACCACCGCTCCTCTACTTTTCTACTTCTTTTCCAATACAGAGATTATCTTCTAATGTTTTATCCCCCAAAACTTGGATATTTTCTCACTTCAAATTTTTGGGGCACATTTCAACCCTGACACAGATATTATTCCTGCATGATATGGGGCTATCTCAATGTATAGCTGATGGAGCCGTACAAAGCATTAGGGCAAACATAGTCTCTTTTGGACTACGTTTGCTATATTTACCATTCATACACTTTATGTGACAACAATCATGTTTATGTGACAAAGATCAATACATAGGGCGACATGAATGATTTATGACTCTTAGACGCCAATTTTTATGCGCATAAGAATAGTGATTTATTAAACTGCTCTACCGCGGGTCATAAATCAGGTGCATTCTAGCGCTAGGTCGACATTTCTGGCTCAGGTAAACCACTTTGAAAGTGCTCTACCTGTTCCAGCAGTAATGCGCCTGGAATTGCTGTACCGAAGTTATAAATCTATAGCTTCTTACGGTTCTAGTGCGCCCCGGCTCCTGCACGCCCCCTGAAATCAGGCGCATTACAAAGTGCCGCGGGTGCTCTGTAATGCATCTGATATTGACGTGCGGGAGATTTAAAGCTATAGCGAACGGGGCTGCGCTAGATGTCGGGCTGAAAATACACCAGACTTCTGCCGCAGCCCCGTTCATAAAGTATATACTTATAGGATATAGAGCAAATGAGACAATTTTTCCTGTTTACCCCCTATGGCTCTACCGGCCATCCATCGGGATACGTTTCTAAAGGTGTCCTAATCGCATATCGTAACCTCAGAACATGGTGTGAATGGTAGACATGGGTGTTTGCCCTATACTGTAGACCCCTATGGCTCCACTATGGTATTCATTGGCATATCTTTTTCAGTGTATCTTTTTTGCACATAGCCGTAATGTAGTCTCAGCACACTATGAGAATGAGGCCTATGGTAGACATGGGTGTTTGCTCTATACAGACGGTCTCTGGGTTATGAACGGGATAGGGACTGTAGGTTTGGTCTTAAGTTGAATTTGTATGTAAGTTGGAACAGGTAGATTTATTAAATGTAACTCCAGCACAAAAGTTTTTTTTTTTTTTTGTTTCAGTGTGCAGGGAAGGGTTTTAACATTTTTTAATGTCTGTGCCCCTGTTAAGAAGATTTTCACCTTATTTTCTCCTCATGTGCTGCTGTGGCATGCTGGCACTTGTCGTTCCACAACTTCTCTCTGCTGTGGAACATGGAAATACAAGTGCCAGCATGCCTCATAAGTCTCTGTTTGTAACTAGGGGACAGATGTAAGTCGGAACGGTGTAAGTCGGGGACTGCCTGTACTGTAGACCTCTATGGCTCCACCATGGTATTTATTGCCGGATCTTTTTCAGTGTATCTTGGCACATAGCAGTAATGTAGCCTCATAACACAATGTGAATGGGGCCTAAGGTAGACATGGGTGTTTGCCCTATACGGTAGACCTCTATGGCTCCACCATGGTATTCATTGGCATATTTTTCATTGTATCTTGGCAGATACTGGCATCGTAGCTTTAGACCTTGAGGTGAGTGGTACCTAATTTTTACATGGGTGTTTGCCCCAAAAAACCCTATAGCCCCACCATGATATTCATTGGCTTATCTTTTTCAGTGTGTCTTGGCAGATAGAAGCAACATGGCTTCAGAACATGATGTGAATAGGGCCTAATGTAGACATGGGTGCCATTTAGACATCTATGGCTCCACCATGGTATCCTTTGGCGCATCTTTTTCAGTGTATCTTTACAGCAGCAATTTAGCACAAAACTTGATGTGAATGGAGCCTAACATAGACATGTGTGTTTGTCCTGTAGACATCTATTGCTCCACTTGGCGCATCTTTTTCTTTGTGTCTCATTACTGCAGTAATTTAGCCCTACAACTTGATGTGAATGGACCCTTGAGATTCAGCTGCCCCTTTCACCATGTTTTGTCATCATGTGGGGAATGGTGAAGAGGACAATGAGCTGCTTAGTCTTAGGCTATGTTCACACGGCTTAATTGCGGGACGTAATTATGCCCCGCAATTACGCCATGGGGGCGGGGCGGGAGCGGGGAGTGAGCGGGGGGCCCCGGGGGCCCACTTCGCCGGCCCATTGACTTGAATTGCTAGCGGCGCGTATACGCCGCTAGTAATTCACATGTCAATTATCTTCCCCGCCCGGCGAATTCGCCGGGGGGAGAGGAGACGTAATCCATAGTTCTCTATGAGAACTGTAAATTTTACCGTAAGGGAATGGGCCGTTTTCGGCCCGTAATTGGCGCACTTCGGCGCGTAATTACGGACCGAAATACGGCCCATTTTAAGCCGTGTGAACATAGCCTTAGTCTTCCCCTTTTTTTGTTTCTGTTTTATTTCATCTGCAAGTTTGAAGGATTTCTGTAACCAGAGACAAGTTTCCATATTATTCCTTTTTTCCAGGATGTGTGCAGCTACATTTAATTTGCCGCACCCTTTGAGAACAAATGTTTTTTCTCATCAGAACCCCACAACGGTTTAGTGCATTACGAGAATTCCTTAGTTGTGTAAGAAGGGCTCTAATCACTTCCGTTGTAGTCTATGGTCTGGGACAATAGTTGACTTTTTTTTTTAGCTACTTTTAAAAAGCTATTTCTATCATCAGTTGTTCAGTTCCATCCACTCCGAGGCAGGTCTACTGAAAAGTAGGCTAATGTGAACCTACGGCACATAGCCACTGCCGCAGTGTTCTCAAGGGAGGTAAGCCGTCGCTAGAGGTGTCAGGCTCTTCCCCTCTCCCTATCGAGAGCACATGCATGCTCGGCAAGCCCTGAGTGCAGCTCTATGGAGGGTCAGGAGGAATAGCTGTCGGCCAGACGAGCCTTCATCTGACAGCTGTGTAATGTGTACAGCTGGCCCTACAGCAGCCGTCATCTACCTGACGAGTAAGGTGGTGATGGCTGGCCTTTCATCATGTCGGAGTACTGTGATGGCTCACAGTGATGTCCACTTATTAACACCATGCCGCTTCTGGATCCAACAAGTCATCTCTTTAGGCACTTTTTATGGTCAGGACTCTCTTGTTTTCTTTTTATTCTTTTTTTTTAATATGTTTTTATTAAACAGAAGCCTAAATACACAGCAACGTACCAACATCAGTACGTATGATAGAAGTCAATCTTATTACAAATGCAGTCAGGGAACATCCAGATTGCACAGCGCTCTATATAGCCCACAATAAACAGTAAGTTTCCTGAGCAAGAAATAGCTTCTGAGTTTTTTGTGTTTTCTCCCCTAAAAACTAACCCTCCACCCCTCCCCCTATCCCCCACCAAACTGCTCCCCTTAACTGTGCTCTCTAAACTCCTAAACATCGATCTCAAGTTTTCCCAATGTTCCTTTTAACTTTTCTTTTAGGTAGAAATCCGTATATTTAAAGCATTCCATCAGCTCCTTTATCTCAGAATCACTAAAGGCATATGTAATATAAGGTTTCCATTTTTTCTCTCTTGTTTTCTGATACAGAGCGAGAATTCCCCGTGTAGTTATAGATTTAAAGGGGTTGTCTCACTACAAGGATTGCTGCTTTTTATGTTAAAGATCTTACAAAAACAAGTCATTTTGCAATATGTGTCCATTAACAGTGTTCCTACCCCTAGATATCCCCCTCTTGTATGGGCTGCATCAGCTCCTCAGGTCGTTTAAAAGCTACAGACCTGTTTGATCTCTCCTGATAGGCTGCCAGCACTGGTTGCTATAGCTACAGACCTGGCTTCTACTGCAGCCTAGTGGAAGCCAGTAAACACGACCCTGAATTCAAAATGAAACCAAGAAAACAGGACAAATCAATGTAGTGAGACAACCCCTTTAAGGGGTGTGTCCTTCTCATAAATGTATGGCATATTAAAAGGGAAATGCTAGAATTGTCTAATAGGTGTCGGTCCGACCTCTGGGACCGGAAACCTATCTTAAGAATGTGCCCCTGAAAATCTCCAGGCAGAATGGAGAACCGGCAGCATTTACACACTACTCACCATTCTGTTCTATGGGAGTTCTGAGTAAAGCCAAGCCATTGAAATAAATGGAGAGGAGTGTGCAAGTGGCACCTCCTCACTGTTCTGCACGGAGACTTCTCAGGATAGTTGTGGGGTTCAAAAGTACAATACTCTGTTTATTTCAATTACATTTTCACTGCTTGACTGTACTTGAAACTCCCATAGATAAGAATGAAGTGTAGCATGCAAGTGTGACCTACACTCCATTTTCCTCAGAACGGGGCTGTTCCATTTTCAAGACAGGTTCAGGTACCCGCACCTTTCAGATATTTATGGCATAGCCTATCGAGATATACAAAATAGACCAATCCGTTTAAATGCAACAAGCAGGAAATCCTTTGAATTTGTGCCCACATGTATTTCTCAAAAATGCACTTCAATCAGTATCCTTATACAATGTAGCAAAAAGAGGTTTACTTAGGATTTGGTGAAAAATGAGTCCATAGAGAGTCCACACACGTTCATCCCAGCTCGGGTAGCAAGGAAATGGTGGACACCAGCTGAGCCACACACCTGTTTGACGTTTCGAGATTTAACACGCCCCCCTCTTTGTCAAGCATCTATCTTGAGAGCTGTACAGAACCGGTAGGAGGTACCACTTTGGCTTGGCTTTACTCAGAACTCCCATAGAACAGAATAAATCAAGCTTGAGAAAGATCACACCTATGAAACATCACACAGGTGTGCGGCTCAGCCAGTGTCCAGCATTTCCTTGCTACCCGATCTGGGATTAACATTTGTGCGAGTGGACTCTCTATGGACTCATTTTTCACCAAATCCTAAGTATACCACTTATTGATTGAAATGCGTTTTTGAGAAATAAATGTCACCAATTTAAAGAATTTCCTGCTTGTTGCATTTTAACCGACTGGTCTATTTTGTATATATGGACAATGAAGGAGTGACATGGGGGGGGGGGGGGCTTACTTCCTGTGTCGGGACCAGGAGAGCTGTTTGCATCTGTTATATAGTTATGCTGGCCCCCTTCTCAAACCCAATCATCCATGAAATAGAAGGGAGCTAGCTTAGTAACAGAGATCTGGGGGGGGGGGGGGGGCTTCCTTCCTGTGTCGGGACCAGGGGAGCTGATTGCCTCTGTTCAATAGCTTAACCTGTCCCCCTTCTCTAGCCTTATCATCCATGGTTCAGTTATAGAACCTACAACCAGTGTCACCAACACAGAGGACTGGAGGGAAGCTTCCTTCCTGTGTTGGGACCTGGAAAGCGGATCTAAAATATGAAGATGCAGAATATGAACTATGAGTAACTTCTGAATAAACATATGCAAGAAAGGGGGAGAAATGCAGGAGTAAGTGCTTTGAAGGAGATACTTATCTTGCAGGGGGTATTTCTTTAGTGGGGCTCTAATGTGGAGCTTTACTATAAATTTCCGAAAATGTCTTTTAATAAAAGCATTTAAAATATAGGACGGTGCAGAGTAAATGTATGCGCTGCTTAAAAAACCTTTTAGCAGAAAAAAAATTTAAAACAGATTTTGCTAGAATTAGGTCATACCTTCTCATTAGTCAGTTCTAATGGATACTTCCTGACACACGGGAAAGCAGGCTGACAAAGTGTAAGTGCCTGAGGAATTTTGCGTTCTCTATAGAAAATAATATTTCTTAGCGCTTACAGGTTTACAGAACAAAGGTCTTGTTGGAGAATATCGGCCAAAACAGGAATTACAGAAACTGCACTGATGTCAAGTGCCAATCACAAATGGGAAGTGTTTGGAGTTTTTTTTTTATTACATTTTTCAAATGGAGTACTATTCATCAGAAGATTCAAAAAAATCAAAGGAAAATTTTCTAATACAATTTGCCCTGTCTGCAATACAATGGAGACTTGAATGGAAAATCTGAAACCCACAAGACGTTTGCTGATTATAATAGTGAGCAATGGGTTTAATGTGTCTAGTCATTACTGCATTTGCTCATAATTTTAATGACTATTTAAAAGTTTTGAACCATAAGGATCAAGATTTGAGTATCCTTTTGTCACAGGGGTCGATAAGGTGGTTGGACCTATTGAGATGTCATACAAATTTAGGCAAGCTCCCAAAATAGATTCTGAAAGAATTATCCTTCCTTCACTCGTAAACCTTGAGAGAGGAATGGACTTTCCTAGAGAACATATAGGGTGCTATCCTGGTATACGGGGATGGAGATAAAATAAAAAGTACTAAGACAGTAGAAGGTGGGGTCTGGTCAGTCAGAGTTCTAGCAGCACAATTAAGAGGTTGTCCAACAAATAAATTTTTGTCTCCAATGAGACCAGGGTATGTAAAAAAAATGAATATAATTATACTTATCTATAGGTTTCTTGTCGCTTCCGCTCCAGAACTCCCCAGCTATCTATTCCTCTTGAGTTCTGGGTTCTCGACCCAACACACTGAAGAGGCTTCCACTCCATAGTAAGTGAATGGCATTCAAGCCTCTCCAGCTTGATGGGGCAAGAAATCAAGAGGAGTGGATCTCCAGGGAGCTCCAGATCAGCAGCAGTGACATGAAGCTCTACTGTAAAGACCTTCTAGTGGGGTTAAATTGTTGGAGAAACGGTGTGAATATATTTTATAAAATATCCTATTGATATGCCATAAATGTCTGAGATGGGAACATCCCTTTAAATGATACAATTCTGTCTGCCCTCAGCCTCCGCCAGTGTCGAATGGGTGCCTGGGGCCCTCCAGTCCAGTGGAAGTGATTCTTGGCGCCCACCAGTGGAGTTGATTCTTGGCGCCCACCAGTGGAGTTGATTCTTTGGGCCACCAGTGGAGTTGATTATTGGGGCTCATCAGTAGAGCTGATTCTTGGGGTCCACCAGTGGTGATGATTCTTGGGGCCCACCGGTGGAGTTGATTCTTGGGGCCCACCAGTGGAGTTGATTCTTGGGACCCACCAGTGGAGTTGATTCTTGGCGTCCCACCAGTGGAGTTGATTCTTGGCGCCCACCAGTGGAGTTGATTCTTGGCGCCCACCAGTGGAGTTGATTCTTGCGCCCACCAGTGGAGTTGATTCTTGGGGGCCACCAGTGTAGTTGATTCTTGGGGCCTACTAGTGGATTTCATTACTGGGGCCCACCAGTAGAGTTGAATCTTCAGGCTCATCAGTAGAGTTAATTCTTGGGGCCCACCAGTAGAGTTGATTCTTGGGGCCCACCAGTGGAGTTGATTCTTGGGGCCCACTAGTAGAGTTGATTCTTGGGGCCCACTAGTAGAGTTGATTCTTGGGGCCCACTAGTAGAGTTGATTCTTGGGGCCCACTAGTAGAGTTGAGTCTTGGGGCCCACTAGTAGAGTTGAGTCTTGGGGCCTACCAGTGGAATTGATTCTTGGGGCCCACCAGTGGAATTAATTCTTGGTGCCCAAAAGTGTAGATGTTTCTTAGAGCCCACCAGTAGAGATGAATCTTGGGGCCCACCAGTGTAGATGATTCTTTGGGCCCACCCTACAGCTGTACATGGTGCACATGACTTTCTGCCTTTCTTTCTCTGCCTTGCTCCCTGAAAGGCAGCCTAAGGCCTGCCATGCCTAGGTGCCCAACCTGGGTTTGGAGTCTAGTTGGGGTGTACTTCTTAATTTACTGCATTTTGTGTTATTGCTGAGAATTTTGGACATGTTTAAATAAAAACAGTGACTCATAGTGGACTCAGCTTGCTTCCATAGTAAAAAAATTAAAAAAAATAGTGAAAAAAAACCCCAAAAAACATGAATAGTTGACAAAAAGGTGATATCGCTAAATTTCTGCTGCATATATTGACTTTGTATGCAGTGAATTTGTGTCGGCTGTGGGTGCAGAGTAGTTCCATTTAATGAAGGTAATCCATGTCCTGTCTATCAGTAATGTGAAATCTGGATGAATCCTGCGGCAGTAGGTGACAGGTCACTTATTTTTCGTATATATATATGTGCGAGTAGAGAAACCTGTGCGGCCGTTCCCAGTATGAGGCACAGCGCAGGCTTCTCATTATATAAATGGGATACAGTTTCCCAGTAGGATGCAAGTGAATATTCCGCTGTGTGAATGAAGCCTAACACTAATAAACTGTGGCACTGCTATTTACACAATTTTTGTGACGTAATCTTGAAATCTCCACTGTGTCCACGGTTTTCCAAATTTTTCTAAATCTAGGCTTATTTCCTTCTTGCATTCAAGGAGGTCTTTACTGATAAGTGCTAATGATCCAAGCACAATGACTGATCGCTTGTGATTATCATTATGTGGATGTTGTCAGCCCGCTCCCACAGTAATCTGCTCCTCCGGAATGAAACGTGATTGAAAATTCATAATCCTTCGTTATAATTCATAAATGCTATAATTGTAATGTTTCCTTCCATGTCACCCAAGAGAAATACACGGAGCGTTGCAAGGCTGCAGCTCTTCCCACTGTTCTCCCTGTGAAAAAGAAATTGTAATTCTAAACAGGCTGATTCGGTGCAATTTGTACCCTTCCTCCTACTGCATTAGGGTAGAAGTATGAGGAGCGGTCCCGGCATAGTCACTTTGCAGCGTGATGGGGTGACACAGGTGAGCACCAACAAAACTGTCCGGTTATTAACAAGCAGTGAACACTGTTGAACATTGATCATCAATGGCCTTGCAGTTTTGTGGGTGTTCACCTGCAAATCTAAGCGCCCACTTATTAAAGGGGTGTTCCCATCATTGACTTTGATGGCATATTGATAGGACATGCCATCAGGGTCTGGGAGGTGCAGGTCCCACCTCTGGCACCCGCAGCGATCTCAGTAAAGGACCCATGAAAGTTTCGGCTCAGAAGGGAGAGGCGGTGGTGGTTGCGCACCATTCTCCATTCTGTTCTATGGGCGTTTCGAGTACAACCGAAATCACCGCTCACCTGTATTCAGAACTCCCAGAGAACAGAATAGAGAGTTGTGCGCAAGCGTGACCGGGTCTCCATTCTAATCCAACACTTTTGGGGGCCCGTTCCTGTGGTAAGTGTAGGTTCTAAAGGTGATGAAGAAGGGAACTGATTTAGTTGCAGAACAGAAAGCCATTGTTGCAGAGATCTGGAGGGGGGTTCCCTTCCTGTGTTGGGACCGGGAGAGCTGTTTAACTTTGTTCTATAGATAAGCTAGCCCCCTTCTTGATCTCCATTATTCATGATGGAAAAGGGAGCTGGCTTAGTTATTGAACCTACAGCCGGTGTCACCATCACAGAGATCTGGAGGGGGGCTCCAATTCAGTGTTGGGACTAGGAGAGCTGTTTGCCTTTGTTCTATAGATAAGCTAGCCCCCTTCTTTATCTCCATTATCCAAGATGGAAAAGGGAGCTGGCCTAGTTATTGACCTACAGCCATTGTCACTAACAAAGAAAACTGGAGGGGGGACCTCCCTTCCTGTGTCGGGACCAGGAGAGCTGTTTGCCTTTGCTCTATATTTATGCTATCACCCTTCTCTATCCCCATCATTTATGACATGCAAAGTAGCTAGCTTAGTAACAGAGATCTGGGGGGGGCTTCCTTCCTGTGTCGGGACCAGGAGAGCTGTTTGCCTTTGCTCTATATTTATGCTATCATGCTTCTCTATCCCCATCATCTATGACATAGAAGGAAGCTAGCTTAGTGACAGAGAAAGTGGGTGAGGCTTCCTTCCTGTGTCATGACCAGGAGAGCTGTTTGCCTCTGTTCTATAGTTATGCTGGCACCCTTCTCTATCCCTATCACCCATGACATAGAAGGGAGCTAGCTTAGTAACAGAGATCTGGGGGGGGGGGGGGCTTCCTTCCTGTGTCGGGACCAGGGGAGTGTTGCCTCTGTTCACAGCTTAACTGTTGCCTCTTTCTAACTTATCCTGGTTCAGTTATCCAGAACCTACAACAGGGCACCTAAACAGAGGACTGGGGGGGGGAAGCTTCTTCCTGTGTTGGGGGGAGCGACTTTTTGGAAAGCTGGAGTCGTTAAAATATGAGAGAGGGATTGCTGTTTATGGAAATTATATGAAACGATGATGAATATACTTCTGAATAAACATATGCAAGAAAGGGGGAGAAATGCAGGAGTAAGTGCTTTGAAGGAGATACTTATCTTGCCGGGATATGCTTTAGTGGGGCTCTAAATGTGGAGCTTTACTATAAATTTCCAGAAAATGTCTTTTAATAAAAAGCATTTAACTATAGGACGGTGCAGAGTAAATGTATGCGCTGCTTAAAAGACCTTTTAGCAGAAAAAAAATAAGACAGATTTTGCTAGAATTAGGTCATATACCTCTCATTAGTCAGTTCTAATGGATACTTCCTGACACACGGGAAAGCAGGCCTGACAAAGTGTAAGTGCCTGACAGGAACTGTGCGTTCTCTATAGAAAATAATATTTCTTAGCGCTTACAGGTTTATGAGAACAAAGGTCTTGTCTGGAGAATATCGGCCAAAACAGGAATTACAGAAACTGCACTGATGTCAAGTGCCAATCACAAATGGTAAGTGTTTGGAGTTTTTTTTTTATTACATTTTTCAAATGGAGTACTATTCATCAGAAGATTCAAAAAAATCAAAGGAAAATTTTCTAATACAATTTGCCATGTCTGCAATACAATGGAGACTTGAATGGAAAATCTGAAACCCACAAGACGTTTGCTGATTATAATAGTGAGTAATGGGTTTAATGTGAACTAGTCATTACTGCAATTTGCTCATAATTTTAATGACTATTTAAAAGATTGAACCATAAGAATCAAGATTTGAGTATCCTTTTGTCACAGGGGTCGATAGGTGGTGGACCTATTGAGATGTCAACAAATTTAGGCTAGCTCCCAAAATAGATTCTGAAGAATTATCCTTCCTTCACTCGTAAACCTTGAGAGAGGAATGGACTTTCCTAGAGAACATATAGGGTGCTATCCTGGTATACGGGGATGGAGATAAAATAAAAAGTACTAAGACAGTAGAAGGTGGGGTCTGGTCAGTCAGAGTTCTAGCAGCACAATTAAGAGGTTGTCCAACAAATAAATTTTTGTCTCCAATGAGACCAGGGTATGTAAAAAAAATGAATATAATTATACTTATCTATAGGTTTCTTGTCGCTTCCGCTCCAGAGCTCCCCAGCTATCTATTCCTCTTGAGTTCTGGGTTCTCGACCCAACACACTGAAGAGGCTTCCACTCCATAGTAAGTGAATGGCATTCAAGCCTCTCCAGCTTGATGGGGCAAGAAATCAAGAGGAGTGGATCTCCCGGGAGCTCCAGATCAGCAGCAGTGAAAAATGGTTTTTACCCACCCAGGCCCCATTGAAGAATGATTTTGTTTTGATTGGACAACCCCTTTAAATTAGCAAGGGTTCAGGCTAGGAAGTATACAGTAATCAGGAGTCAAGCCAAGTTGACAAACAGATGGACACGGACAGTAGACACCTTTGCAGATCACAAGGTCTAAATGAACCAATTATTTAAAGTGGTATTCTCATTTCATTGATGTAGGCAAAGGTAAGTATAGACATTTACCAAATACATTGCTGTTCTGATTTTGCTTCTCTGAGTTAGGAGCAGATCTTTTTACACACAAGTTTCCCTAGTTACCGGCCACCTCTCTCGCCTCTTACAAGCAGGAGCAGTGGTCGGGATGATGATTTACCCTCTGATCAGTTCCTTACCTTGAAATACAGAAGCTCTTTTATGTTAAAGAGGTTGTCTCGCTACAAGGATTGCTGCTTTTTATGTTAAAGATCTTGCAAAAACAAGTAACTTTGCAATATGTGTCCATTAACAGTGTCCTACCTATTCCTAGATATCCCCTCTTGTATGGGCTGCATCAGCTCCTCAGGTCGCTATAGCTACAGACCTGTTCAATCTCTCATGATAGGCTGCCAGCACTGGTTGCTATAGCTACAGACCTGGCTTCTACTGCAGCCTAATAGAAGCCAGTAAACACGCCCCTGAATTCATAGTGAAACCAAGAAAACAGGACTGAGGTGAGATGAATCAACGTAGTGAAACAACCCCTTTAATTACTGACAAGCTTCAACCATATAGAGCTCTGTAGATTTCTGTACTACAGTTTACAAACCTCCTGAACTCTTGTCACTGTAACAGGCTCAGCTAAGAATAGATCAACCTCCCACAGCCTAACCTGGAAGTGTGAGTCTAAAGTTGGCAGTGGCTGTGTGAAACAACATGGCGAGACAATCCCTTTAAGCAAACAAAAAGTTCACGGGTGATTACTGGCCCTTTAAAAAGTTGCAGTAAAAAGGTAAGCCTGATATATAAATGTGACGGACAGGGACTGGAATGATAACGCCCAAGTGACAGATTCAGTAATGCATTTCTGCAAGGAGTAATGGAGGACACAACTCAAAGTTGTAAAAGAAGACGCTTCAGAATTGTTATTTACTAAAATCAGTAACGGCCACGAGTCCTCTTTAGAGGGAATCACCATTTTTTACTAATTGAGATATTGATGCATATTCTTCTTACGGTATAAGTTTTTATTTTCTGATGATATATTTCTCAATTCTGTTGTCTGTATATGATTATGGGGGGGCGGCCATCTTGCCTGAGCTGTTTTAACAGCATTTAGAGAGATGCTTTACAGTAGCTTCATGGACATAGAGGCCTGTGAACAGGAGCAGACCCACTGCCTTCTATAGAAGAGTTTTCTAGGCATGCTCTGTATGCAGAAGGGAGAGGGGGGGGGGGCTGTGACTATGGTGGATCCTGTGTTATCTATACACATTGTTGTCACCTTCCAGTGTAACCCGGCCTGTGCTGATAAGGAGGAGACTGCTGAAAAATTACACTATTAGGTCTAGTGGCCAAAGTGAAAACTACAGGAATTCAAGATTTTTTTAAAATATTGATAGGGATATGAAAACTAAAAAAAGACATAAAAATTCCTAAGAAATGTATAAAACATAAAGCTGTCTTTTGACTCTGCTCAATGCAGATATTGGTCGCAGGGGCGTAGCTGTAGGGGGTGCGGAGGTAGCAGTCGCTACCGGGCCCTGCAATCTGAGGGGGCTCCAAAAGCCCTTCTGTCACAGCATTGTCAATGGCACATGGTAATTGAGGGGCCCCATTTCACTATTTGCACTAGGGCCCAGAAGCTTCAAGTTACGCCTCTGATTGGTCATTGTCTTCTAGTTCCATAGAGTAGTTTTCTGAATTTGTCTATTGCACTTTCTGTAGCACAGGTCTCCTGACCCGAGACTAATCCATGACTGTCCTTTGGATAACAAATTACCTTCACAACCTACCAAGACTTTCAGCCATGATATGGCTATAAATTGGCTGTATGCCAATGT
The DNA here is from genome assembly GCA_025379985.1 of Phyllomedusa bahiana. Taxonomy (NCBI): domain Eukaryota; kingdom Metazoa; phylum Chordata; class Amphibia; order Anura; family Hylidae; genus Phyllomedusa; species Phyllomedusa bahiana. The sequence continues at coordinate 42,175 of JAODAL010027763.1, forward strand.
CTACACTAGGCTGGGCACCAAGAACATTATCTTTCCTAATACTAATGTATTATGTTCATCTTTACTTATTACTTAAGATTGGTTTGGATGCCAGCCAAGAGGCACAAAACATAAGAGATGATTTTAAAAGCTGAAGTATACATAGATTATAAAGGATGGAGATGACATCTTAATCATCTCGAAAGAATAAGCGTATCGACAATAGTGTAGAGACAAGTCACTGTTCAGCCCCTTTCACATCTCATTCAGGAGATCTGCTCTGCTGTTTGTCTTTTTCAATTAAAATGAAGATCAGATCTTGACCCAAAACATGTAAAGATCCCCTAGAATTTCTTTAAAGTGATTGTCCAGTGTAGAAAACCTATTTTCATACAATCTTTAAAGGCGTTGTCTCATCTCAAAGTTTCATAGGATGCATGAATGAAATAATGCTGCTTTGCTCTGCCACTTCCTGGTCAAGCTGTCTGTAATTAGCATATGAGCTCCGTGTATTCAGACTTCTCTGTTTATTATGTTTATTAGTCTAGATTAAATAATTTACCTTCTCTGAGGTCCAGAGAAGCTTCTGAGCTAATGTAAACGGTAGAGTAATTACTGTCTTTTGTCTGAAAGATCAGATAACACACAAGCTTTCACTGCCATGACCTGTGTGATGACCTCACTCCCTGCTATTAGATAGAACAAACAGCAGGGCGGGGGGAGAAGTACACAGGTCGGTCACTTGGGGAACCAGAGAGAGCACAGAAGGTGATAAAATCATTTGTAGCTCCTTAACAAAAAAATATGAACAAAGCAATATATTTGGAAAACGTCTTCCTTTAGTGTTCCCCACATTTTAAAAGCTAATCTTTGTAGTGAGACACTTTAAGGGAATTCTGTGTGAATAGAGATGTCCTCTATTCAGAATCCCAATTTCTTGGTCAGTGTTGAGAGTGGTTGCAAAGAGCGTCTATCGCTCCTGAGGACCTGTCTTGTCCTGCATTATATAGACAACCCATTGATTTCACAGGGTGCCTTATAATACTTTATTACCCCTATAGTGGCACTGCAGGCAAATTGAACACTTATCTCCTTGGATCCTAGAGATTACAGCTGATTTCTGAGGGACACTGTGTAATCTGCTAATTGTAGTAGGATCCTTTTAACAAAAACTGATCGTCCAAAATTGAAAACATCTTTAAGGCCCCAATTACACCATGTTTTGTGGCTCCATTGCCGATATCCATCAGGAAAAAGGTGTCCCATCTTATACTCTGGCAAAGCCATAGGGGTCTATAGGGCAGAACACGTGGTTAACCACACTTTTGTATGTGGGACATAATGTGTATGGTGGGCCCTCAACATACAGTGTGAATTGCTTCCAGGATGGCCATTGTATGATGAAACCATAATTCTATGGAAAACTGGTAATTGGTTCCAAAGCCCCAAAATGTGATCCCAACATAATGCAATATGAAGATTAAAGAAAGTTATGCAGATAACTAATCCATACAAAGCGCGTTCTTCCATATAATATCAGAAAGAGCTGCTGGAAGCTGGAAATCACTTCCTATGTTGAGGATAGGGGCTTCTTTGGGTCATGTACTTTATACACAATGGACCAGAAAATGGGGTCCGCACCTGGTGCCTAAAATGGACGCTCATCCTGGCACACGTAAGAGCAGAACAGGACATGTAGTACTGCAGTGTACTGTAGAGACAGGTGCTATAGACCGCCAGTCACTGCATGCAGTGCACTAATATATGTATGAACAGTACAGGACATGTAGTACTGCACTGTACTGTAGAGATGTGCTATAGACCACCAATCACTGCATGCACCTCACTAACACGTGATAGAGCAGTACAGGACATGTAGTACTGCACTGTACTGTAGAGATGAGCTATAGACCACCAATCACAGCATGCACATCACTAATACATGTAAGAGCAATACAGGACATGTAGTACCGCACTGTACTGTAGAGAGGCGATACTAGACCGCCACTCACTGCTTGCACTGCACTAATACATATAAGAACAGTACAGGACATGTAGTACCACACCGTACTGTAGAGAGGAGCTATAGAACACCAATCACTGCTTGAACCTCACTAACACTTGGTATATATGTACATGACTTGTAGTACAGCACTGTACTGTAGAGAGGCGCTACTAGACCACTAGTCACATCATGCACTGCACTAATACATGTAAGAGCAGTACAGGACACATGGTATTGCACTGTACTATAGAGAGGCGCTATAGACCACCAATCTCTGCATACACCTCACTAATACATGTAAGAGCAGTAAAAGACATGTAGTACTGCACTGTACTGTAGAGAGGCGCTATAGACCACCAATCTCTGCATGCACCTCACTAATACATGTAAGAGCAGTAAAAGACATGTAGTACTGCACTGTACTGTAGAGAGGCGCTATATACCACCAATCTCTGCATGCACCTCACTAATACATGTAAGGGCAGTACAGTAAGAGCCCCGATTTTTTTTGTTCATTATGGCCACTTCCCCATATACATAACCTTTGTGAGATTGGGGAGCTATGGTGGGTTAAACCTGTCCTGCAGCAAAGGGACTGTGATTTAAAAAAAAAAAATCATAAAGTGAATGTGTGTCGCCAGGATACGCCAATCATTTCATGACTGGCGACCATCTGACCTCTGGGACCTTCACCGATCCAGAGATTGGAAGTGCTGATTCAGCGCTACTGCATCTGTTTTTTCCTACATAGCGCCACTCCTGACCACTTGGCTATCTAGGGAACTACAGCCACCCTCATTTACTTGGATGGAGCTGTGCTGCAGTTCCTCTGCACAGTGATGGCTGAGACCACTAATTCATTGCTATGGCCCTTCTTTTTCCAAATCATTGCAGGTCCCAGAGGTCGGACTTCAACCGATCATAAAGTAACGGCATATCTTAGTGAATGCAATGAACTGCAAATATGTACAACATAGAAATAGAATATAGTTGTGTGCATGAGTTCTGAAGTTCTACCAACATGTGATGTCAGGTAGCGTCACATGACCGCTGCAATGGTGACTGTGCAACCAAAGTTGGAAGACAGAAGACCTCCGGACAGAAACAGGAGGTACATCAATGGAATGAGCAGCACGTCATGTTTTTTTTTTTTTTTTTTTGCTAGCCTGATCTACACAGTTTAGTTTAAAAAAGGGTGGATGACAACCCACCAAAAATACTATGCTTTTCTTGGTTTGTGTGCATATAGTTTAAAACTTCATTTACTCGTGGTTATCCTGGAGACTGGCATGGGTCTGATGGAGAGTCTCTTCTTCCTGTCTGTCTTGCTGAGACTGCAGTCTTTTCTCAGTCTGCTAGAGAGTCTCTGCTGCTCATCTGTTGGCTGTGATGCATCTGGTCAGCCTGGAGAGGGACTTGCTTCCACTGTGGAGTTTCTCCTGACTGCTGTTGGCTATGACACATCTGTTCAGCCCAGACACAGGCTTGGGTCCACTGTAAAATCTCTGCTGTTCGTCTGTCTCGCTGAGACAGCAGTCGTGCATCAGTCTGCTGGGGAATTTTAGCAGCTCAGTGTTGGCTCTGATACTTCTGGTCAGCCTCAAGACAGGCTTGCGTCTACTGGAGAGTCTCTGCTGCTCGTATGTCTTGCTGAGACTACAGTAGTGCTTCAGTCTGCTAGAGAGTATCTGCTGTTTGTCTGTTGACTGTGATGCATCTGATCAGCCTTAAGACGGCTTGTGTCTGCTGGGGAGTCTCTGCTGCTCATCTGTTGGTTGTGGTATATCTGGTCAGTGTCAAGATGGGCTTCGGTCTGTTGGGGAGTCTTTAATGCTATGACAGCAGTAGTGCCTCAGGCTGCTAGAAAGTCTCTGCTGTTCCTCTGTTGGCTGTGACTCCGACTCCTCAATTTCCCAAACCTCCGACTCCCAACTCCCTCATACATGTTTAAGTGATAACTTTACTGTAGTAAAATGGTAACATCAGGCTGTTTATCACCTTATGATACAATAATCAAGCTATTTAGGTAGAACAGACACTGACAAGCAAAAGGGTAACAATGTTTTTATCTTTTGAACACTTGTGGGTAGAGTTGAAGAAAAAGCTGTATTTGTATCCAAGTCCAGTCTGCACCAACATTGGGAATGTGTAGAAGAGACCTGGGATCAGATTTTGGTCAAGACCTGCCTGAATCTGATCCAGAGCCCAGAAGGATTCAGGCAGTATTGAAAACCAAAAGGTGGATTTCCCAAATACTAACAAAATAATAAAAATTAACACTTAGATTTTTAGGAGCAAAATTGTAACTAAGCAAATGCTTAATACTTGCAGTCAAATTTATGTATAAGATAGGTAAGATGACTGTATATACAATTACAGGAGCCTCATGTACAAAGCTGTAGTGGAGGGTGAGATATGGAGCCTGAAAGTTACAATTTCAAAACATTGTTACCCTTTTGCTTGTCAGTGTAAAATATATTTATTGGATATGACTTTAGAACACAAAAAAATTGTAAATATGCAAAATACTGCAGGAACATTTGTGGAGTCTCTGAATTTGTTCTGAGAAATAGTATTGCCTCCATCAGATCCTGCATACATGACCTCACATCTGATCTCATTATTTCCAGGCTAGAGAACGGCCTCTCTACACTAACTTGGGTTGGGGGCAAAGCGGTGACCACAGGGGCAACATCTCTAACAATGTCAGGGTATAAAGGAATTGCCTCAGCCACAGTCAGTATTGATGAATGGTTGGACTCTTCTACTTCTTTAAAGCAGGAGATGGATTTGGGTCTTCCGAGAGGTCTTGATAGCTCGGGCAGCAGCCGTGCTTTTTGTCACAGGAGTCTTTTGTCAGAGTGCAGGGTTCTCGAGGCACGACTGGTCTGAAAGGGTTTCAGTTTATGAGAATTTTTCAAATTGAGGTTCAGTCCATTCAAGGGGAGTTGCAAGGTTTTGCAGATATGTCGAGAAGGATAGGTCTTAGGCCTCGTTCACACGACGGGTTCGGCCGCGGCTTTCGCTGCAGTTCTCACGGCCAAACCTCGTCCTGTCCTCGCCGCCAACTCGCGTCTACCGGTGCGGGTTTGTGGCACGGGCGCTGGGCGTGGTCGCGGCGCAAGTGAGGTGTGGTTTGGGGCGCGGCTTGCGGCGAGGGTTTGTCCCCATGCATATTAGTAGTCAGGGGGCAAACCACGCCGTGGCAACACGCGCAGCCGGCGCGCTAAGGACTCCCTGTCAAGAATTGACAGGAGAGTTCTCAAACACGCGGCATGTGAATATTAATGCGGTTTCCAACAGGAAACCATGTTAATAAACTAGGCGTGATTTGGACGCGGTTTCGGCCACGGAAACCGCGTCGGAACCGGCGGTCATAACCGCGGCCAAATCCGTCGTGTGAACAAGGCCTTACAGAGTTGAAACACAGTCTAAAACTTTTTGAATGCCTTATTTACCTATGGACCAAGTTTTGTACAGGTTGGTGCAGTTATTTAGCCGTGGAGAACAGACAATAAAAAACATTTTTACATAGATAAAGATTTTGGACGCAAGGAACCTCTGGGTGACCAGATGACCAAGAAATCAGCACCAGAGCTGACGTGTCTGACAATGGTAAATGACAGCCAGCTACATCCTGTCCCTGAAACAGAAGGCAGGCGATGACTGCACACAGCTACTGCGCAAGGAATCAGGAGGCCGGCCAGGTTTTCGTTTTTTGGCTGAAGCTACAGCTTAAGTGATGATATAAGAATAATTGATAACAATGCTAAATATTCAGATCTAAAATGAACAGAACAGATGGGAGGAATAAAGGAAAGAAAACAACTGCAAACCTGGTGCGGCAAAATCTGTAGCCCGGCAATGTGCACTATTAAAATATAATGAGCTCATGTTCTATTCCAGAACAGATGAAATCTTCCCTTATGTGTGATTTCCTCCGTCAAACATTGACTCTTGAACTCGTTAACCTGGAGCTGCTGAAATATTTACATATTTAGCGAAGAGTGGCTCTCCCCGGCCTGCCATGTGCGGAGATGTCAGCAACGTGCAGATGGGGCAAACACGCCGAGCTGTATACACTGCAGAAGCAGGCAAGCCTAGATGGCACTTGGCATCACAGGGTCTCGCCACTCACTTCCACCCTCTGAATGTTAAAATCTAAAATCTTCTATTGCATCCCAGTATAATTTAAGGTTCAGTGTAAAAAAGATATATACTGGCGCCCGGCCTGATTTATTCTATTTTAAGTCTTGGCGGCCTTCCTTTATTTATCCTTTTTTTTTTAGCATAGTTGACGCTTCTAAAGCGCTTGTTCCATGAAAACATCTCCTTTCCATATTCTACATTAGGGCCTTACGACTCAGACTCCGCTTTTACCCCAGAACATTGGCTCCTCTCTGAAAGAGGGTGTCTCCAATTAAAAAAAAAAAAACTTTATTCCGACAGGACTTGACGATTTATCTGTTAAGCCATGGTTGGACAGGAAGCTCTTCAGGATAGCAGACATAGTAGATTACAAAACGATGCATATTCTTCCATTCAAAGCTTTCATTTACCAAATAGTAGTCACTATTCTCACCTAGAAATTGTCCACTTCTCTAGATTGGTGTTGGGTTCAAGTAAAGTCACCAAACGTACTAGATTTGAATTAACATGCAAATTATTTACATCGACTAGAGCAGAGGTCCCCTGCCGGTCCGCGGCGCCGGCTACACCAGATGCCGGCCGCCCTCCCGGTGACTTTAGTCCGGGCGGTCGGCATCTTCTCTGCGCGGCCGCTGTAATCCGGCCGCGCAGAGATAGCAGCTGCACACATCGTGCGGCTGCATCGTTACAGGGAAAGCAGGGATACTATACTCCTAAATGACACAGTATACACTTTATTGTGTTTTTTTTTGTGTGTGTGTGATTCTAAACATCCAACCCTCCTCCATAACCCCGCCCCCTAATAACCCCACCCCCCAATAACCCCGCCCCCACTGGGCTGTGGAAAAATTGTCGTGCATCAAACCGGTCCCTGGTGGAATAAAGGTTGGGGACCTCTGGACTAGAGGATTGATATCCCAGATTTACTCTATGTTATTAAACCCCTGTCCAGAAGAGCTTCCTAATCATTATTATATGTGGAAATGGGAGGGACACTTGGGAGGCAGCTATCTGAAGAGGAGTGGAGATCGGTATGGCGGAGAGCGGGTCAGACGTCTCAATGCAATCTGTACAAGGAGAATCAATATAAATACACCAGTTCTACTCCACAAATTGAACCCGGGAATCCCAGACCAGTGTTGGAGATGTGGGACGAATGGAGCTAATGTATTTCATATCTTCTGGGAGTGTGCACAGATAAGGTACTTCTGGGGGGAGGTTAGTACATTGGTGCATTGGAATTAAAGAGAACCTGTCACATAGTTTATGCCCCCCTGGCTGAGGGCAGAACAAGCTAGTGTCAGACCTGCTGTTTCCAGCGCTGTGTCCCTTATTCTGTCAGATGCTGAAGGTTTCGTGTGTTTAATGCTCAAATCTGCAGGTTTCAGCCAGAAGAGTCCTTCAGAGAGTCACTTTTTTCAAACCCCGCCCACCTGAGGCTAGCCCCGCCCACCTCAACTGATAAACCTATTACTTTGAATAGGTAGAAACATGTGAATAACGGTCAGTGGGCGGAGCTAGCCTTTGGTGGGTGGGGCTAACACCTGCTCATGAATAAGATTTGAGGGGTAAATGCTCTAAAACTGATTTGAGGGGTAAATGCTCTAAAACTGCTGCATCTTACAGAACAAGGGACACAGCGCTGGGAACAGCAGGTCTGACACTGGCTTGTGGTGTCCTCAGCCAGGGGGGCATAACCAATGTGACAGGTTCCTTTTAAGCTACCTATGACCTCGCTATGTTTTCTGTTGAATATTCATATTCCCAAGGTTAGGGAAACTACCCTGCGTATAATCATACACATTCTAATGGCAGCAAGATGCCTGATTTCCACTTTTTGGAGGCGTACAGACGCTCCCATTTTAGATAATCTGCTCCATAGATTTAAGAATTTGAGATTAATGGGACAATTTACTGCTTCCTTGAACAATAATCTAGACAAATTTGAGGAGACATGGGTCCTATGGGACGCTTATGCGATCACCCGAAGGACATGATGTAATGGCGGAGTGACGTGAGATCCGAATTGAAACCAGGTGTGTTCCACGACTCGAACGTCCATCCCTAGTGAAGCTGATATCACTCCCCCTAGCCTTTTGTGTCGTGTCTGTCGTCTAATTGTAGTTAATATGTTATAACCTTCCTTGTTATGGTTGTTCCGGACAATCTCATTTATAGCTTACTAAGGATAACGATTTGAGTTAATTGCTGCGTAATCTTGAACAAATCAAATTACCGAAACTCTGTATTGTAAATTATCTTTATTTTTCCTTAGCTTTGATTGCACTTATATTGATTGCAGCAACTAAGATGATACTGATGATTACTGTTATACTATGTCAACATCATTTTCTTGAAATGTCAATGAAACACAGTTAAACCCCAAAAAAAAAAAAAACCTTTAGCGTACATTGGAAACCTCAAGAAATTTTTAGGGTAAGTTGTTATGTGTGTACGTATATCAGCAGTAGGACTATTTAGGCCATTATATAACTTGTACATGGCATTTTTCACCAGTTTTCCCCTCTGTAAACTCCATCTCTAATTTTCAGTTGTCCCTGAGCTATGGGTGGAAACTAGCTGCTATGATGTCTCCCATACACTGAATTCTTTGGGTAACATGTAACCTGATGGACCCAATGGTCCACCTTAACTTTCAGCAGATTTTTTTGTTTTTTAAGTAAATGACGAGTTTAGGAGAAGTGGTAGGAGGAAAGGAGCCTGATAAGTGGAGAAAGAGGCATTTTCACTAAGACATATTGAAAAGTTTCTTTGGTTGTAGTATTGATTTAAGCAAAGTTTGTGGAAAAGTTAGTGTCTCTTAAATTGTTTCAGATCTTCAAACAAAAAACTGCTAATAGACACTAGAGAAAGGGGCCGTGGCTCCCGAAACATAGCGCAGGTGTGATGCTATACATTGTAAGATCGCTACCTGAGCAGTCTCAATGGTGCCTGAGCAGTCTCAATGGTGATGTACACTCACCGGCCCCTTTATTAGGTACACCTGTCCAACTGCTCGTTAACACTTAATTTCTAATCAGCCAATCACATGGCGGCAACTCAGTGCATTTAGGCATGTAGACATGGTCAAGACAATCTCCTGCAGTTCAAACCGAGCATCAGTATGGGGAAGAAAGGTGATTTGAGTGCCATTGAACGTGGCATGGTTGTTGGTGCCAGAAGGGCTGGTCTGAGTATTTCAGAAACTGCTGATCTCCTGGGATTTTCACGCACAACCATCTCTAGGGTTTACAGAGAATGGTCCGAAAAAGAAGAAAAACATCCAGTGAGCGGCAGTCCTGTGGGCGGAAATGCCTTGTTGATGCCAGAGGTCAAAGGAGAATGGGCAGACTGGTTCGAGCTGATAGAAAGGCAACAGTGACTCAAATAGCCACCCGTTACAACCAAGGTAGCAGAAGAGCATCTCTGAACGCACAGTACGGCGAACTTTGAGGCAGATGGGCTACAGCAGCAGAAGACCACACCGGGTGCCACTCCTTTCAGCTAAGAACAGGAAACTGAGGCTCCAATTTGCCCAAGCTCATCGAAATTGGACAGTAAAGATTGGAAAAAACGTTCCCTGGTTGAAAGTCTCGATTTTCGCTGCGACATTCGGATGGTAGGGTCAGAATTAGCGTCAACAACATGAAAGCTGGACCCACCCTCCCCTTGATCAACGGTTCAGGTTTTGGTGGGGTGGTGTCATGGTGTGGGAAATATTCGGGGACTCTTTGGGGCCCCTTGGGTTTTCCCAATTGAGCATCTTTTTAACACCTTGGGAACTATGCACGAAAAATTAGGCATTTTGAAGGCAAAAGGGGGCCCAACCCGTTATGCATGGTGTATTTTTAAAGGGGCCGGTGAGTGTATACCACCATTAATGATGTATACTAAAAGAGCCTGTATAATTTAGGGCCCTAACGGGTTGGCTGGTTTTCCTTTTGATGAAAATATAAAAAGGAGATGAAAAAAATTTAAAAAAAATTGAAGAAAAAGTGAAAAAGGAAATTTTTGAAAATAGGTATTTTTTAAAGGGAGAGCAATGTGGTTGTGAAGATTTGATGAACATTTTGACAAACAAGTTAACTGGGCAAAAGAATTTTAAAAATTAAGGGGTTTCCCCTTTTAGGCCGCCCCAGGCACGGGTTTTCGGCCGGTTTTTTCAGGGGTTTTTGGGTTTTCAGACCGCCTAAAAAAAGGGCCGAAAATACCCAATTGTGTCATGGAAAACCCCGTGTGCACCCCCCACTGCCCGGGTTTTTCCCCGCCCGGGGGTTTTTGTCGCCGGCGGTCCGGGGGCCCCAAAAACAGAACAAGCCCCATCTTCCCCCGGGTTTTACGGAGGGAAAGTTCGCTTCTAAATGGGGGGGCTTTTCCCCGCTCATGCGGAGAAAAGCCCCCCCCCCCGGGGCCCGGGGGGGAAGGGGCGAAAAAACAGGACAAATCCCGGCGGGGCAAACCGACCGGTATTTGTCCTGTGCCTTTGTAAACGGGGCCTTACTTTTTAAGGGTAGGAGGGGGGGAAGGGGGGCCCCACCCCCTGGGGGGGGCCCCACATGACCCGGCGCGCGGTCGCGTCATGAGGTAAGGGGGGCGGATTTTAAGCGCGTCCGCTAGGGGGCCGGCATAAAAAGCCGAGCCCCTTTCCGCCGGGATTCGCCCAAAGTTTTCTAGTGAGAGCGTGCTGCTGACTCACTTTTCCCCCTGCGGCCCCCTTCCCTAGGTTTTGAGGAAAAAATTTTGTGGCGACATGTGTGCGGAACAGGGGGGATGCAGGCGTGGAGGAGATCCTGGGCGTTTGGGGGGCGACGGGTGAGCTGGGTCCGGCTGGCTAGCTGGGGCAGGTCCGGGGGCCTCGTGGGGGTGTACAGCTTCCTGCAGTGCTTGCGGCGTTTCCCGGGGCCCGTCACTAGCCGGAGGCATCGGACCGGGCCTCCGGAAATCTTAGCCCGGAGTTCACCCCGGGCCCCCCGTTCGCCCTAGGGCCCTCGTGGACCCTCCAGGTCAGTCGGCGCGTTCCCCGTCCGGTCGCGTGAGCCCGGGCCCGGGAGGAATCCCACTAGGGGTGGGGCCCAGCGGAGCGCAGCAGGCGGGGGCCCCTCCGGGGGGAGCGTTGCTTGGGTTCCGTCAGCACGATTCCCACGGGGGGCCGGGTGCCCCTGGCGATGACGGTGGGGGCCCGCCCGGGAGCGGCAGTACGCACAGATCCCGAGGGGGCGGTCGGAGGACACCAAGACAACGGGGGCGGAGGGTTGGTGGACGGCCGGCCCGGCTGGTTGGTGCCTGGGTGCATATCGGGGGGCCCACCGGGGGGGGCTTCCAACTAGGGGCGGGCCCACAGGATTTGTTTGGGGGTTTCATGTCGACCAGGAGCATCGGGGGGTCGGAGTCCCGGGCGCGAACCGGGGAAAAGGGCCCCTTCAGGACACGGAGGGGACTTTAGGGGCGGTTGGGGCGGCTGGCGGGGAAAAGCTCCCGTCAGCTGGTGAGCATTCATCTATGTTTTTTGAGCGCCGGTGGGCCGGTCCAGGGATCGGCGGTGGGTTTCGCTCGGTGGGCGGCGGGGGTACGGGTGGGAGGGGTTACCGGGCGTTGCGAATTTTTTGGTCGTTTACCGGGTCTCCCCCGGGGGGCTGCCAAAAAGTCTCCGGGGGCGGCGTGGAGTTCGGCCGGTACCATCATCGGTGGGTCGGTTTCCCGCCTTTGGGGGGGGGGAGTTTAGGAGTTTGGGGGTAGTGGGCCGGGAAAAGGTCCGGGGTAACCCTGTGGGTTCAGACCCAAAAAAGGGAAACAGTCGATAGGGTTGACTGGGTGATAGGGAAAAGGCGAGGTCTTGTTTTTTTTGAGGGCCGCTGAGGGTCATTTTTAAAAAAGGAAGTAAAAAAAAGATTTGGCAGGATGAAAAATGTCGAAATCTTTTCGCTTTTGCCTTTGGAGAAATTCAATCGCAAAGGGGAAAGAGGGATAGAGTAAAAAAGAAAGGGGGGAAAACGCAGTGGCGGTTTATACCGCAGACTTTTTTAAAATTTGGGCAGGCGTTCGCCATTTTGGCGAGCGTCATTGGAGAAAATCCCGGAACTTGTTCCGCCCTGTTTTGTT